>CM031238.1:492528425-492748657 GCA_018340775.1 Taxus wallichiana var. yunnanensis
AGAATATGATTTGGATATTAAACCAACAAGCTGGTTCGAGGAAGAGTGCGTGTGAACTAATGACGAAATTAAAGCATCGATTGCAGAAGCGAGATCGGGATGGAATAGATGAAGATTTACCTGCAGTACTGTTTATAGATCTGGTAGAGGAATGGTACAGTAACATTGCTTACTTTCTAACGTATGGAGAATGCCCAGATCGACTTTCCAGAAAAGAAAAACGAACTATTAAATTGAAGTCAAAAGATTTTGTGCTTTGGGATAATGGTTTGTACAAAAGGGGAATTGATGGTGTATTTCTCAGATGCGTGGATAAAGCTCAACAGGATCAACTACTACAACAGTTTCATGACATGGCTTGCGGTGGTCATTTCTCGGCCAGTCACTTTGCGCAAGATCCTTAGAGCGAGGTATTCTTGGCCCACCCTTTTTCAAGATCTTTGCGAGAATGGGTAGCTAAGTGTCAAGCATGCCAACATTTTGTTGGGCGTGTGAAATTGCCTGCATTACCCCTAAAACCCATTGTGATTGAAGAACCTTTCCAACAGTGGGGTATGGATTTTATTGGAATGATTAACCCGGCTTCCAGCGCCGGTCATCATTACATTCTAACAGCTACTGATTATTTTAGTAAGTGGGTAGAAGCTATTCCTGTGAAGAATGCCACTTCCGCTGAAGTGTGCAATTTTATAAAAGAAAATATTATTGTCAGGTTTGGCGTACCCAGCAAAATTGTAGCAGACAACGCTCCGAATCTTTCTTCTGAGGAGTTGGTGGAATTCTGCTACACGTATGGGATTCAACTTGTTCATTCCTCAAACTACTATCCACAGGAATGGTCAAGTGAATCTAGTAATAAGAACTTGGTAACTATCGTCGCATGAGCTTATGACTTGAGAAAATCAAAGGACTTGGCATAAAAAGTTGTTTGATGCATTATGGGCCGATAGGATCACACCAAAGAGGGCGATAGGCATGTCTCCATTTCAGCTGCTATATGGAAGAGACACAGAGCTGCCTCTCACCTTGGAATTGCACCCTACGACTTTCTAAAGCCACGGAAGATTCCACGTTCACGGATGCTATTGATAAAAGAATCATGTCATCATTGAATTGAGGAAGTGCGAAACTCAAGTTGCGAGATAGGTTGTGAGCATCGAGAGGAAGGTGAAAGTCATCTTCGACAAAAATGCCGAGGAAAGAAAGTTTGAAGTTAATGGCCAGGTCCTTCATGGGACAAAGAAGAGAAACAAAAGGCATGCATGGAAAGTTCGATTCAACATGGAAAGGGCCTTTTGTGATCAAAAGATCGCGAGCGAAAGCTTCATTCTTGCTCATCAGGATGGAGTTGAATTGCCGTTGCCTTTCAATGGGCAACACTTGAAGCTGTTCCGAACATGAGAAGCAGGGTGAAACCTGTATGTACATAAATAAAACCCTTTGTTTGTTTTTCCTTGTTTTGTCTTGTTTTGGTGTTGTGTTGTGTTGTGTTTGTCTGCTTGACCCCGTGCCCAAAAGACAAGATACGAAACCAGAGATGCTGGGATCTCACCTTTTTCCTTGTGTCATTCTAACAGAGAAAAAGATGTCCACAGACGGAGCCAACTGGTGTCACTCAGATTTCACCCCGAAATCTGTGACTACCCAATTCGAAAAAATTTCGTACTTTTAAAATAGTGGGTCATTTGTTGTTTTTATTGCCTGAAAGTTCCTGTATTGCGCCAAGATAATCCTAAAGAGCCATATTAGCCCTTTTTTCGCCAAATACCCGGATGCCCAAAATTGTTTTATTACTATTGTCGGGATTTATCTGCGGGAAATTTGTATTTAATTATTTTGAGCCCGTATGAAATTTGTTTGCGCTCTGTTTTAACTCTATTATGAGCGAATATGTTATTATTCCTATATACCGAGAAGGATTTTAACTTATTTTAAGTTTTGGGCTTTATTTGTAACTTTTGGCAATTTTTCGTGTTTTTGTGGTGTCCTTCATTTTTACTCATAAATTTCTCCGGAGCAACTCCTTACATGCAGGTAAGCCCGATTTTGGCTGGAGCAGTGGAAAACATACACGCACATTTTGCCCGTGAGGAAGTCATCATCAGGTGCGGATCAGCTGGGAAAAAAGCGAAGTCGTGCACAGGGAAAGCCCTGCGAGGATGGGCGCATTTTTGGAAAACAAAGGATTTGAGCTGCGATGGGAAAAATATAAGCCGCAGGTAGGATGGGAATTGTATACCTGCCTGGCAGGGTACTTTTTCCCGTGTTATAAAAGTCACTTAAGCTGCAGTGGGAAAAATAGAGGCTGTAGGCAGGTGGGAATTTATTGCCTACCTTGCAGGGTGAAAATTCCCATGATATAATAAAAGGAAAGTGACTTAAGTGAAATCATGGGATTTTAGTGCCTACCTTGCAGGGTAAAGAATCCCATTGCAAAAGTCAAATCACTTAAGTGGATCATGGGATTGTAGTGCCTACCTTGCAGGGTAAAGAATCCCATTATGGTGAAAATTCTTAAAAATAGAATTACATGTGCAAAAAAGTGCGCCCCCTTTGGTGATGGATAAAAATAATTAAATTGATTATTTTTAATAAATTCTATCCTTGGAAAAAGTGCGCCCAAGCTTGAGGAGGTTGAAAAGTCAAAGGAGGATTAAAAGAAAGCAATTAAATTAATTAAATTTAATTTATTTAGTGGCTGCCCCTCTCCTTGGAAAAAGTGCGCCCCATTTAGGAGTTATTTAATGATTTTAAATGCATTAAATCATTAAATTAATTTCTATTTTCAGTGGCTATGGTCAAAGCACACTGTGAGGCTAAAGTTAAGTGCTGTGTGAAGGATTAAATTGGATTAATTTAATTTATTGGATGGCTGTCCTTAAACATGCAATTTTTAAAAGAGAAAAGCATGATTTTTAATTAATTAATTGCCTTTAATTGTTAGGGCAATTATTAATTATAGAATTATGAAGGTTATATAAGCATGGGCAGCCATATGGATTTATTATTCAACACACAGGTAAAGAATTGCAGCAAGGAGAAAAAGTGCGCCCCCATTAGAGGAAGGATTTTGCACAGACAAAGTGCTAACAAAGGCTAAAAGCTTCCAGATTTGGCGCATGCTTTGGAAAAGGTTCATCTTCGTCTGCACAATTGTTTTCCACAGTGTTAAAGGAGCTCAGGTGTTGATTGAAAGGATTCATGATCTCTTTATGTGCAAATTAAACACCATTTTTGGGGCAGCAGGCTTGAAAAGTGCAGATTTTTATAATTTAAATTCACTATTCATGCTCCGGTGGCCATTTTGTTTGAATAAATTGGGAACTCATTACAGGTGCTTTATAAAAGAAAAGGAGTATTTATCAATGTCCAATACATTGCAAATATCCTCCGAATCTGAAGAATTGTCCAGATCTGCACCAGTATTGAAGAAAGCAGGCCAAATTAGAAGAAAAAGAATTATTCGAGACAAAGATTGATAAAGGCTGGCGAAAGGAGATGAAAAAAGAGAGCACGATGGATTCATGCATTTGCCTCTAAACTTTCGAGACATAGGAGACACGGATCTAGGCCCGAAACCTCTTTACGATTTGATTGACAAATCCAGGCGGAAAGACTTCACTCATGCGTGCGGTCAAAAGTAGTGGAATTATTCGAGCTGCGGCTTTCCGTGTCTGACCCAATTGCGAGTTTGTGATGGAGTGTGCTAGATCTTACCATCCTTCATCCGGATCGGTCGCGTGATGTAGCGGGAAAGACAATAATTCGTTTGGATGCGAATTTTTCGATTATTGTTTGAAGATTCGATTTAAAGGTGGTGACTTCTATTAGCATTCGGGATCTTGTGTGAGTGGGAAAAGCATAGAGGCTGATTGTGTGAGCATCATGAATAGCAGGTTCATAAAGAAGCCTAGATCCCCTTCCGGGTTCGAGAACTCTTCCACGATCGATTTGGTGCGGGAGGCGGATGATATTGTCAAATTGCTATGCGGGTTGAATGGTGAAGCGAATGCCTACACTTTCCGGACATGGATGTATGCTTTCATCGGGACCATTGAAATCAACAAGGTTGATTCTATAATCGATTAGTCGAAAATTATTAGCAGCAACATCGGTGAGCAACTGCGGAACGTAAAGCGTACCTTCAGCTTCAAGATGACTTCATACTTGGTATATGCTGCAGCTTCACAGGGTGTCTTTTCCAAGCTGGATAGATGTGGTATTCTTTCCAGGGATCCCATTTTCGAGTGCTACCCACAGCTTACTGCACCTGCGTGCGAGAAGGACTTCAAAGTGATCAACGATGGTTTCTTCTACGATTTCATCTGCAGGTTAGACAAAGACTTGAAGACTCACAGAGTAAGCAAGGAAGCATGGGAAGCAGTGTCCAAGATTGGCAGTATATTCATCCAGTTTGCAGATTTCACATACCTCAGGGTTACGAGCTTTTCAGGTGAACCAACAAAGATGCCAAGGTACCCGAGTGACAGATTGATTGCCATGGAGCTAAGCAGGCAACTTGTGGAGTTACACGACCTTGATCAAATGGGCGGCTGAAGTCTACGGGCTACTTCCCACTCACTGTGGGATATTACAGTTGCATCAGCATTCACAGAGCTCGAAGAATGGAAGCACAAATGTTGTCCGAGTATGAGCAAGAGTTCTTCCCTGCACGGCTTAATTTTGATCCATTTGGAATAGCCAGGAAGACAATCTCCCAGGAGTACGCACATGTACCTTCGCTAGAAGATTTACGGATGAAGTGCGATGAAGTGAGTACGAGGTCGAAAAGAAAGATTTCAGCGGAGGCCCATCGGCAAAGCAAGTATTTGACTTTGGACTAGCGCGGATACTGCGGATCTTAAAGATGATGGGAACGTGGTACTTGACACTTACCATCAAATGGGAGGAGATAAAGCTCTACTACTGGGATAAATGCGATAATTTGCGGACAATAGAAGAAAGATCTGGAGGCGTGTTGGTGAGTACTTAAATGGTCGCTACGAAGGATCTTGCCTTGATGAAGTATTGATGAATCAAATCACGGGCAACTTCGGTAGCGCAGGAGATTCCCTCAGCGAAAGCATGAAGGAGAGAGCAGCAGAAGGTCCGAGAAGTTGAAAGTACGCAGAAAATCTCAAGAGAAAGAGGAGACCACTTCTACGACCATAGCTTTGACTCCGACTTCTCCAGTACCTAGTGGATCACCAACTATTGCACCACAGCAGCAGGATGTTTCCATGCCTTCATTGAAACCAAAGCAACGCTTCATCTTCTCTCCGCAGCCACTTCGTTCAGCACCCGTTCCAGAGGAGATGTTGAAGCTGCAGATGACGGAGTTCGAAAGAGCTTTGTCCTTGGATGTTTCAGAGGATGGCAGCCATGATACTGTGGCACTTTCTGATGGAGAGGATGCAGAGCGGGAAATAGTAGCGCACTCAGCAACTTCTCATTCTCAGAAGTAATTTCTCGGAATGGTTAGCTTTGCTTTGCGTTGGTTCCTAAGCAAGAATAGAGATGAACTTAGAGGAACATGACTTGCAGCTACTTGAGGATCGGCGAGAAGAGAGCGAGAAGGCCTAAAGTTGCTAAAGCAACTTCTAGGTTGATCATCGAGGATTCGGGAGAGAAGTTTGCTGAGATATCGATCCCGGCGGAAGGAAAGGTAGAAGAGGAACTCACGGCAGAAGATGTGACAGTGACCAAAATACCACTCGGTCAAGCTACCACTGAAGGATTGAAGCAGGACACGCGACATTCTTTGGATGCTTTGTTCCTTAGGCTTGACAATGAAAAGGCGGAGAAAGAAGAGCTACAGAAGCAAATATCTCAATTATGTGAGATCATAGCCAAGGTTGCTAAATCTTCCGTTCAGCCCATTTCAGCGCAGGTGAGTGATCATCTTATGCAGGAAATGGAAGATGCAAGCAATCAAGTAAAGGCTATTGATGAATGGAAGGATCTGATTATTCGTCAAGCTTCTGTGCAACTTGGAGAAGTGCCAGCCCGCCTAAAGGTTATGAACGATGCAGAAAATCAACTAAAGCAACTGATAGAAAGCATAAAAGGAATAAATACAGTTGCAGAGAGTAACCTGAGTGTTTTGGCCGAGATCAACAAGCTGCCGGGAGATGTATTGGTTGCAGAGCAAATTGTGCCGGATGGATCAGTTGAGAAGGGGAAGCAGTTAGAGTTTGCAGTATCTTTCCGTTTGGAGATCTGCAGAGTTTTGCTGAAGAGGATGCAGGCGCTTGAGAGCAGAACATCAGATTTGCCGGATAGTGTTATTTCTTTCACTGAGGAAAGAGTGGATGGAGGTATTACTTCATACGTGCGGATTGTTTCTAACGAGGTGCATGATTCTCTGGAGGGTTCTCTTCTGATGGTGCAAAAGAGGATTGATAAAGCCACCAAGCCTTTCACGATGAACTCTATCGGTGGTGGTGACACTTTGCGCAGCAGATCATTGCGAGATTTGGGCCAAGTTTGGAAGAAGTGGAAGCATGCGTGAAAGTGTTGAATGAAGGATTGCTGCAATCGGACGGAAAAGGAAGCGTGAGCTAAAGCAGATGGAAAGATCTTTGAACTATATGTTCGATAAGTATATCGAGATATCGTAACAAGAAGAAGATGTAGATGTTACATTGGCATGACTTCTTCTATTTCTTTCTTCTTCTATTTTCTATGTTCCGGATGGAATTGTAAACTTCTAAGTTATTGGTTTTGCAACCATTACTCAAGTCATGAGGAACCTTTCTATTAGTTAAGTGATACATGTGTCACTTAAGAAGAAGTTAGTTGAGGATGATTGCAAATGTCATCTTTACTTGTTGTTCATACTTTAGTTCGATTTGAGTCTTCTATTTGTACTTTCCTCCTACATTCTATAAGTAGGAGAAGAACCTCTGGGTTAATGATGGATCGGGAATTTGTAAGAAGCAATCTTGTGTTCTAGACTTTGTCTTTGAACCCACGAGAGCCACTTGTTGCGAGAGGAATACAAAAGCGAGTTTCTAGGAGAACTTTGTGTCACGGTGTATTTTGTTTCTTGCTTCTAAATCTTAGATCTCTTAATAGACTTTGTGTTATTTTAGATCTAGATCTAGAGCTGCCTTTGCTTTATAATTCTGTGTGTTCAAATCTATTTGAGTTTCTTCTATGTGCATGCAATTAGCTCTGCAATCTACTAATTGGGATGCACATCTTCCTCATTTCTTCTCTGTAATTCCTTTACTTCCTTCTTCTGTAATTTTCCTTTCTTAAACAGCTGCTTACTTGCTGCAGAACTTCTTAGTTATGGTTCATGAACTAAGTTGTTAAAGTAAAACCCCTGATAGATAGAAACACATTTTTATTGACAAATCTGACACGGGAGCCTCACCGGTTAAATGAGGGAGATTTATCTCATGACTGCCTAGGTTTGATGCTATGCAGAAAATCTAGCCAACAGATTGTAAACATGTTTTTGGATTTCAAGCATGTTGTCATAAGAATTTGTATTGTTGTCATAGACATCTCTAGCTTGTCCATAATTTTATTTGTTGTCATTCAAAAGAGGACAGCCACGAGAAGGGATAGTTTCCACAATTTCAAGGCATTTTCAGTCATTAACAAAGTGTTTCCAGCCCCCACTACGTTGCTTTTGTAAGATCTCATGAGAGAGATTCAATATGACAGTAGCTATTCTTGTTTTTCATTTGCTGTTCATGCAATTTTCAGCCCCTTTCAGTTGTTGTTGATAGTTGTAGAAGAATTTCTAGCCATTTGGGTGAAGGGTGCTAACAATAGCAACATGCTTACAACTTTCACAAGAGGTTTTCCAATTACTTTCATCCTGAATTTTGAGGGAAAAATGCATGATTACAGCTGTGTTTGGGGCAACATGACTGAGTTTTTGGACAACCATCACTTGTATGAAGTTTGCAAGAAAAAGGAGTTGGCCATCATGTCTACAAGGCATGAAATGAAGAAGAAGAGAACTCTTGTTTTCTCTAATAAGTTTGTTCCATGTGCAGGTACATGTGTGATGGAGGAACAACTGAGTTTGCTCTTTTCCCATACAAATGAAGGAGCAAATGAGATTGCAGCTATAGCAAAAGATGACATCATGAAGAATGTCAAATTTATGGTCACATGTGATCGCCCTTTGCAAGGAGATGAAGCCTCTTCCATACTTGAGTTGAAGCGGAAAAGATTGGAGACATTGAAGAGGCAAAGGGCAGCAATGAGTATGCAGCCCGGATATCCTTATCAGCTGCCACAAATCATCATTTTTGGACATCAAAAGAGTTCGCTACAGAAAGATGACTTTCTTGTGTGGTCCACATTGGGACAGCCTTGCACAATGCTTCCTAGTTCATCATGGAGAGTAGAGCACCATTGGAGATTGGTGAATGGTGAGTTTCAAAGGGCAACCCACTTGAAAATTAGAGCAGCACAACAAAAGCAAGGTATAATGACTCATAATTTGGTTATTTTTGCAAAAAGGCTCCAACCAAGCATAGGAGAAATAAGGGGTGATGTTTGGTTACTCCCAAGTGTTAGAAGAAGCATCCTTATGACAACTATGAGCCCATTTGTACTCAATAGCATTGCTGACATCATTTTTGGCAGCCCTCATTCTTTTTCAGTTGCATTCATGCATGTGATTAGAGGGTGTTCTTCCACCATAGTTGACAAGGGTGAGATGGAAGGTGAAGATGCCCCATTGGGAAATGCTTTTGTTTGTCAAGTTGCTAAGCATTTTTCAGTTTTTTGCCCTTTGTTTGAGCTTGCAGAATCGGCTAGAAAGTGTTTTGTACAGTTGAGTGTACAAGGGAAGAAATTGCTACTGCTGTTTTTGAAGTGGAAGATGAAGAGGACTTCAATGAAGAGGGGCAATAGAGGTATGATTTTGTTTGGGTTGAAGCTCCTTCATTTGACAGGCACGAGATCCAGATTATGGGAGCACTACAACATGTTCCTCCACCTTGATATGATGATACTTGGGCATATGAGTTTGCAATTGCTTGAGGGAAAGCAATTTCGGGAAGGGAGGACTATAATGTCCCCTTTTTCGAATTAATCCATTTAGAAGACTTCTAGCTCATTCCACTTCCCGTGGGTTAGAAGAAGGTGAACAAGGGAAGTATTTGTTGATGTTTTTAGTCCTTTTTCGTGAGCATTTACATTTTCTTTTAGTGTTTTCCTTTATGAGGCAGGTCGGTGGGTTGGAGGAATTAAAAGGCAAATTAAAAGATAAAGCAAGCTTCTTTATGAGGTCGAGTCATGGGGGAAACTCCCTCATGGGGTTTGGCACCACCTAAAGGATATAAAAGGGGTCGCTTAGGCTCATTTTGGGCATGCATCCTTATTATAATTTTATACTACTTGGTTTTGGGGCTGGTTGCTCTATTCCATTCCACTAGAGGCGAAAATCCTTTGGTGTGGCACACAAGGAAGACGAAACCCTTCCTTGTTCAAAGTTGGAGAACGAAAACTCTCCAATTGGTGGTTCCAAGGGCTTCAAAGAAGGTGATCTTGCTGGTTTGCAACTAGGGTTTGGAGGAGAGAGATTTGTCAAGGTCTTCTACATCAACTTTGCACCCTCTCCTAGGGTGGCGACTTGGGTGAAGGAGGGTTTGAGTGCCTTCTAGGGCACAACTTGGCATTTGGTGTTGATATTCATATTCCTCATAATTTATAAGGCTGATTTCTCACTTCATTGGTATTTTTGGGGTTTGGAATCATCATTTCCAGCCCTTAATGCGGGCTGAACCTCTGTTGTCATTTATTTAATTTCCAGTTGTGTTTAGAGGTTGATTTCTTGGGTGATAATTGTTCTAAAATATTCCTAAAGTGCCTCTACATGTTTTAGATGATGTGAATGGTGATATTTTGATGAATTATTGTTTTTCCTTGCTGCTGTCCTAAAAATCAGACTGTTGTTCACTGCTGTTATATTTTTCAGTTGGCTGATATAAAAATCAGAATATATTTCAGTTTGGGTTTGTGTTATTTCATTGTTTTTCAGTTCAGCCCTAGAAAGGGACATTACAACAAAACATTTTATATTTCTTCTTATGTTACTGTTCTTCTTCGACCCACCAAATCAATAATAGAAAAAGCATCAAGTGGAAGTCACTCTAGTAAGAATTCCCAACCAATTAGGAAGGAATACATTTAATTTTCAAGTGATGGTTGCATAACCATTCACAACATCCCCTACTAGAATTTTGTTATATGTCTAGCTAGTAGGTTTGTGTCATACTACACCCAAGTCAAGTGCTCTTTTCTTAAAGCAAAGAGTCTCTTCAACGAGTAAAGCTTGTGTTATAGAGCCCAAAATATGAAGAAACGACTTGAAAGATGAATCTTATAGCATATTATATGCAAAACAAAGTTTGTGATTCGCAAAGCCCATGTTACTAAAATATTGAACTTTATGACCTTTTGTTGTTTCCCCAAGTCATCCTATTGCTCTAAGGTTGAAGACCCATTGGATACTGCCTTAAGAATCAATTTTTATTATCTTTGGCTTTTCCTTAGTTGAGCCTTACGCCTTTAGCATTTCCTAGTTGAAAGATTAAACGATGTTGTGTCCAACACTTTTGTAAAGCATTTTGTCCTAAAGTCTGAGATGAATCTTGGTGCCCAATGAAAATTAGCCAAATGTCTGGCTGTTATTTTCTTATTGATACATTATTAAGTTTGGTGGGTTCTCTATTGCATATGCATGACTGTCATCGTTGATCCCAAGTCATTTAATTTGAGTCGATTGCAATATTTTGGATATTATCTGTCAACCATCGAAGGCTTTCTTCTTAATGGTTGACCCTCAGCCTCTTGTCAAATTACCTCTAAATGCTCTCTCAGCTTAAGCATGTGGCCTTTGATTTATTTTTCCTTTAGTCCCCACATTGAATCAGCCCAAATTTAATTGATCATTAAATCTAGACAAATGCTCATTTCATATTTGTTCGCCTTTATGGCCCAATGCATGTAGGTCCATCATTCGACAGTGCCAGCCACCACACTACGATGAAGTCTAAATTGATCTTGATTAATCAATTCCTCAAATAATGCAATAAAACTTCTACCAAAAATGTCTATTTTATTATTGGTCCGCTCTTACAGAGAAACTCTTGCAGGGCCAAGTCTTTCTTCATCAAAAAAGCAAGCCATTGGACATGCTCAAGATTAAATCTTGATTATCCATTGTATCCATTAGTTTTCCCTTACACTACTATTGATATAGCCCACATTTTTATCCATCTAAGAGCATGCATGTTTGATTATTAGAAAACAATCTAGATTAAATCTGCAACTCATAAGCCACATGGGTCCATTGTGCCATGTCGAGGCTAAGGTGTTTTCCCACTCATTGGCTTGCGGTTAGGCCATTACCAAGTGGTCCCACTTTCCTTTACTTCATAAAGATAAAGATTGATGTGTGGAAATGGGTCCCACCTCATTTTATCATTGTGTACGTCTCCACGCTTGCACTCCTACTATTGACCTTGCATATTCGTGTTGTCCGATCTCCACATCGACTCAATGCTTATTATAACCCCCTTTACACTTACCCCTACTTGCTAATCACCAAAGTGCATAGTACTAAGCCTAGTATTCATAAGCCTTCCATTATCAAGTGCTTAATCCAAATCGCTTATTGCACTTATGCCAACACCATTTACAAACTACCAACCTAAGCTCAATAGGCTGAAACCATCTGATTTGCGTGATCAACGGATCAAATTTAAACTTCGTGCTTCTCATAAATTGTAATGTCCCCTTTTTCAAATTAAGGGACATTAAAAATATTTCTAAGTTGGGCACAGGTCAATTCATCATCTAGGGACAACTTATTAATATTATTATAAGAATAAAATGTATTTTAAAATATAGGTAGGTAGAAGACCCCTTTTTAGCCTTTTTTTCCTATGTTACTAGGTTTCGCCCCCACCCTCCCGAATCCCCGGATACGGATACATCCCAGTCACAAGATGCGGATATGTCCTAGGTTTGTCCAAGTACGTCTCGGGTAGGGTACTGATACGTCCTAGTTTCGTCCCAAGTATGTCCTGTATGTTTTGACGTGCTGAATGTATCTGGGACGTACACACAAAGCTATGTCGAGGATTTGCCGAATTCCAAAGAATAAAATCAGAATTTGGCGATTATAATTTAAATAAATAAAAATCATTTAAAAACATCATTATATTCGTACAGATTGTAAAAATATTTTTCCCCAAAACCCTAAAAATTGTTTGTTTTCTGTGAATAAAAGTTTGAAAAACTCGTTGGAAAACCATAACTGTCATTCATATTCTGCAGCATGTTGTTTTCGTTTAATCCCTTCAAGGTTCAGCTGTCATTTATATCTCGTTTAATCCTTTCAAATGGTGTCTGTTGTTTTGGTTCAATTCCTTCAACTGTACATATACTGAAACTATTCATGTCCCGAGCTACGATCTTGATCTGCACTTTGAAATACTGAAACTCATTTGCCATTGAAAATCGTTGTCGTCGGTGAGGTATTTAGCGACTTTTTATGAGAGAGTTTATAAACATTATGTAAGTTTTATTTATTACTTTTACTTTTTTAACTTTATATTATTTATTGATATTAGATATGTATTAGTTAGTATCTATGTGTAGTTTAGTTAGTTTAGGTAATAAAATATTAATTTAATTTATATTATTTATTGATACGTATTTAGTTAGTATCTGTGTAGTTAGTAGTTTATTGCCTAATATTATTAATTTAGGAGTTAGTATTGTTACTATTTTTTTTTGTTAAATATTAGTTAGAGTTTAGGTGGTATTAGAATGAGTATATTATTAATTTATTAATAGATTTATATAATTATATTATTTACTAATTACTATTAAATTAATAAAATAGAATTTATAGTATTAGTTTAATATTATTAATTTATTAGTTATTATTTAATAGTTTACTATTAGTAAATTATTTATTATTAAATTAGTAAAAGGTAATTTTAAAAATAAAAATTATAAAAAAGGAATATAATATTTGTATATCATAGAAAATGAAAAATCTTAAGTATATTGAATGTTTTGAATGCTGATCGTACTAGATTTTTCAAGTTTTGTATTTCTTATGGACTAAAAAATGAGTGTGTGTAGAATTTTTTTAATACATATGTACGGATGTATCCAAGATGTATCGTACCCAAGGGTTTTTAAAATCGACGTATCGGCGTAGTGAGCCTATACTCGAATCCGCACCCGTATCGTGGCAACATAGGTCAAAGACCCTAGTCCAATTTTGTTTCCCGGTGGCTAAGGGTGAATAAAAGGGAATCTTAGTCATAATGAATTAATTATAAAGTGCAATATAAAATATTATTATAAGCACTTTATATTAATTTATTAATGATAAAGTTAAAATAAAAAAAAAAGATAAAGTGATAAAATAAAAAAGAAATAAAATGATAAATTCACTTTATTTTATTTTATTTCCCTAAGGAAAATGTGACCCATGTGGAGGAGAAAAAGGTAAAGAAAAATATTAAATGCGGGGAAATAAATCTAATTGGTGGTTGTGGGTGGCTAAAAGGCCAAATGAGGTTATAAAAGCAAGTCGAATTGCAAGGGGAAGGCATCTCTTTTGTTATGATAATTTTCAGATTTGTGTAAGCTTGCATGCTTTCCATAAAAACTCCAAAGGACGAAAACCCTTTGAAGTTAGCTCTTGAGGACGAAAACCCTCTTGAGGATTAGAGAGAGAGGAACAAAAACTCTTCTTTCTCTTGAGAGGATTCTCCATTCAGGGGTTTCCATTGAAGATCAAGGATTTATTTGTGTTTTCCAATGAGTTGTTGAAGGCTAAATTTGTAGATTTGTGTTACTTCCAGCGAGGGTTTAAAGGTGGAAGCTTATTGCAAATTTTTTACCTTCATTTAGAATCATATCTAGGCTTATCTACACCCTTGTAGGTGGAGTTAGGTACATTCTAGGGCATGGCTTCCCCAAATCTCATCACCAACATCTTTGTCATATTTTTAGAGGCCAAAATCATATGGTTTGCATATTTTTGGGGCCACGGAATTTGTATTTTTAGTTGTCTAAGGATTGTCATCTGCAGATTTTATAAAATAATTCCAGCCTATTATTGATCCAAAATCTGGTATTTTTCTCATGTTTTTATCCTTATAAAAATCGTTGATTTGTTTGGGAAAGAGATTGAGTTGTTTTACCTCCTATTTTGTGTATTTTAACTCCTAGAGCAAGTCACACTTTTCAGTAATAATTCAGATCTGCATTATAAAAGTTTTGTATATCTTCTACAACTTGTTGTGTTGGTTGGGATTTGCAGATAATCTTTTTGGGGTTAGAAATATGTCCATTGGGGACATTATAGTGGTATCAGAGTGATGATTCTCCCAGCCTGTGAAGGAAAATTCAGATCTAAAGAAGACCATGATCGAGAGCTCCTCTTGCAGATAAGATGAGCCATGTGAATGAAGTGTTCACTAGAGGCAACAGAGAATTGCAAACTTGTTGGTTGGATACTCAGAGAGATCTAAGAGACTCCATCCTAGGAGCCATTGCTGATTTGAGCAGATCTATACAGGGATGAGTACTACCAAACCAAACTCTCAAGGAAATCAAGGCAACAATGGTGAAGGAAGCTCTAATGGACCAGTTAGAACATCAACCAAGCCTCCACATCAGATTTTCAAAACCAAGTTTCTCCAAAAGGAGGAACAACCAGATTGAGGATGATGACATGGAGACATGGGGTAAAGAGTATGCAACACTCAGTTCCAAGGTAAGAGCTATGTTGACCTTTGAAGAATTTTGTGAGTTGAAAGATAGTAAAGGCACCAAAAAAATAGAAGATCTCAACAGGTGAAAACCACCATGCAAAAATTTGAGAGGAAGCAGCCCATAGAGTATTCCACCATGCAAATTGAAGGAGAAGAATCTTCAATGGAAAAAGGTATGACTTATAATGAGCAAAATGTTTGTATTAGTGGGGAAGGCAAAGAGGAACAAACATTAATTGTTGGATGCAGAATTGAAAAAGATGTTTTAGTCCTAAAGAATGAGTCATTGTCATATGGGATGGATTTACCAAGCCATAGTATTGGTGGGCATGAAATTGTGAAAGGTGTTGATTCTTGTTTTATGTTTGAAATCATGAGTGGTAGTGCTGTTTTGGAGGTTTCCAAATCAGCAACAAAAGGTAAACATTTTGATGATCTTCTCTATAAGGAGGTTAGTAGTAGCAAGGATTCATTGCATCATCTTCATACTATGTTATTACAACAGTTCTATCATGATGGTATTCAGCCTATTATGGACAAGAATGCTAAGGATTTGTCTACAAGAAGTCAAGTTATCCTGAAGACAAAGAATGATGAAGATCTTGATGGTACTCCAAGGTATGAAAGGAATGAACATGTGTCAAATTTATTGCTGCATATTAAACCATTTCAGATTTGCTTTCTTCATGAGAAGTATGGTAATACAAAGTGTAATATGGAGCATGTGGATCCCTTGTTCCAATTTCATGATTGTGGGCATTATGAGAGCTACATACTTTGGCAAGAGCTCTCTCATTTGACAGGTACGGGAGCTAGATTGTTGGAACACTACAACATGTTTCATCTATTGCATATGACACTTGGGCATAAGAGTTGCAATTGCTTGAGGGAAAGCAATTTGGGGAAGGGAGGATTATAATATCCCCTTCTTGGTCGAAGACCCTTAGCCCAATTTTGTTTCCCAATGGCTAAGGGGTGAATAAAGGGAAACTTAGTCATAATGAATTAATTATAAAGTGCAATATAAAATATTATTATAAGCACTTTATATTAATTTATTAATGATAAAGTTAAAATAAAAAGAAAAGAAAAGAAAAGAAAAGATAAAGTGATAAAATAAAAAGAAATAAAATGATAAAGTCACTTTATTTTATTATTTTCCCCAAGGAAAATGGCGACCCATGTGAAGAGGAAAAAGGGCCAAAGAAAAATTAAATGCAGGAAAAGAAATGTGATTGGTGGTCTTGGGTGGCAAAAAGGCCAAGATTTGTTATAAAAGCAAGTCGACTTGCAAAGGAAAGGCATTTTTTTTTTTGCATATGATAATTTCTGATTTGTGGTGTAAGCTTGTATGCTTTCCATAAAAACTCCAAAGGATGAAAACCCTTTGAAGTTGGCTTTAGAGGACAAAAACCCTCTTTAAGCTTAGAAAGAAGAATGAAAACTCTTCTTTCTTTTGAGAGGAAGCCCTACTCAGGGGTTTCTACTGATTTTCAAGGTTCTACTTTAGAATTGCAGCGATATTTGAGGAGAAAAGTGCAGATTTATATTGTTTCTAGCTAGGGTTTGAAGACACAAGTGTTGGGGCAGATTTCTACCTTCAGATTCAGCCTGATCTAGGGTTATCTACACCCCTGCGAGTGGAGTTTGACCCATTCTAGGGCACGATTGTCCCGAATCTCATCACCAACATCTTTGTCATATTTTTAGAGGCCAAAATCAGCTGGTTTGCATATTTTTGATGCCAAGGAATTTGTATTTTCAGTTGTCTAAGGACTGTCATCTGCAGATTTTATAAAATAATTCCAGCCTAATATTGATCCCAACTGGTATTTTTCTCATGATTTTATCCTTATAAAATTGTTGTTCTATTTGGGAAAGAGATTGAGTTGTTTTACCTCCTATTTTGTGCATTTTAACTTTTAGAGCAAGTCACACTTTTCAGTAATAATTCGGATCTGCATTATAAAAGTTTTGTATATCTCTTGCAACTTGCTGTGTTGGTTGGGATTTGTGGATAATCTGTTTGGGGTTAGAAATATGTCCATTAGGTACATTACAACACTCCCTAATTGTCCTTAATTGGACTCAATTGCTTGTGTCTCATTGTTATCCTTTTGTAGAAAATAAAAACTGACATGATCAAATGTCGAAGTCTAGCTCTTTGCCATCAAATGTAGCCTCCACAAATGTTTCATAGGAGGGCAGCAAACTATTCAAAACAAGCACCACCAAGTCATCATCATCCACCTTTTTATTGATGGAACTGAGTTGGTCTCGGAGATCTTTCATTCGAAGGTGTTCTAACAAGGACCCATCCTCCATCATCCTTGCTGAAAACAACAAATTCTTTAGGTATAAAACCTGACTCTTCTCTGAAGTCATGTACTTGTTCTTCAGACTTGTCCATAGCACACTAGCCTTAGTGGCGTTCTAGACCTCAAAGATATCAAATCATTTGACACTCACAAATTACAACTGTAGCAACAACAAAGCAACCTTATGATGCTTGTCATAATCTGCAATAGGCTTGGCTTCCATGTCAAGGATTATTCCATCGCAGTCCCAATATCCTGTGATTATCAGAATCTTGTGACTCTCGACATTGTAATTCTAGGTAGTCAATCTCTGCACCTCCGATAGAACAAGATTCTGAGTATTGGCCAGTTTCCACACAGTACTTGGATTTTTCGACTCGGAAATCAATGCAATAGAAGAAAGTGCAGTCTAAAATCTGAATACTTGAATTTTGACCCCCAAATTGATGCAATAATGAAAGAACAGTTTATATTCTGACTTCTAACCTGCAAAACAATGCAAGCAGAAATAAATTATCACAACACAAATTTCAAGAAAAAACTTACAAAGTTCTGGTCTATGACTATTTTGATCTTTCACCAGTCATGCTAGCAAGAAATCACTATTGGAAATCAAAGAACCAATTGTGCCCTAGCAGGAAATTGCGGCTGCAAGTCAGAGAAATGAAAAACCTACCTAGACAGTAGTTCATGTTTTACCCTCAGAAATTGGAATCCATTGACTGTGCCCTTGCCCTAAAAAATACACTGCTTTTGTTGAATATGCCCTGGTGTGCTAATTGTCCCCTTGTGTTTTACCATAACTCAATAAAGTAGCAAACAGTGACTGAAAATGATCATAAAACACGCAATTTTCACTGTTCTGTGCCTTAGCAAATGTTTTAAAAATGTTTTTCATACGCATCTACGTTACCTTCGAATTAGATAGAATCAAAGGGCATTTTCCCCTCGAATTTATAAAAAAAAAAGTTCAAAATGTCAAATCTGCATTTATATTTAGATGGGATTCTCCCCTAGCAGTTCTCCATTTTCTGTGACTGTGAAAGTCACCAAGCAGTCTGCAACATGTGCCACATTTTCTTCTAGTTTTTGATCTTGGATCTGGTCTAGATTTGATTATTCAACAGCCGTGCCTAGCAGGAGTGTTTAGCAGTTTGCGACTGTAAAAAGCCATGATATTGCACTTTCTCTTCAAAATCGTGCCTTCGAAATGATGTCTGAAACTCTCAATGCTGGTTCTTTGCCCTCGACATCCGACCTCTCGCGATTATGGAATCTCACAAACCTTATGCAAATCATGTCTGCCTCTTTCCCATGTCTAGTTTTCACAAGTTTTCCTCTTCAAGCTTGACTTGGTCATCTGTACCTCCAATGGCTTCCTCAGACTTTGAAATTCTTTGTCTTCTTTCCCATGGTGCGTACCTTTTCCAGACTTCCTTGAATCTTGAAGTCACTGAGCACCAATGGCTTTGATACCAATGTTAGAAGATGTGAATACAAAAAGAATGAAGAGAAAGAGAAAAGCACACCACACATATTTTGAGGTGTGTGATGCTCATATGTATCATGCTGAAAGAGGTTACAATATAGTTGCGGAAGTTAATAACCAAATATTAGTTAGCTGATTACTAATAGTTCATTGAACATTAACTAGTATGCTTTAATGGAATGAATACTTTATTGGGAAAAAAATCATGAGGGAACATTTGGGGTAGTAAGTCATATGGGCAGTGGAGTCAAGGGTTTCCTCCCCAGTGGACATGGGAAACAAAATCTTACTCAGCTATGGCAGTAGAGGGAAAATAGTACACAAATATCACATGGGAAAGGCGATTCGCATAATCATTGGCATACTAAGTATCATATTGAATCGTGGTGTGGATGTTAGAGTATCTAAGGGACAAAATGTCAAACAAATAGACAAATTGTCAAACAAAGAGATCACAAGGCTCTCCTTGACCATTACATAACATGACAGAACAAGTACATACTAAAAATTGGAAAATCACTTCAAATATTAATAAAATGGATAACAATGCTACAGGAAAAATGTCATTTATGAATGCACACACGAAACATTCCTATAAAACAAATAGCATTAGAAATATAGGACAGAAAAGATGATGATTTTATGACGCATGTTTGGATAAAACAAAACTAGAAAAAGGAAAATATGACATATTGATTCAGATCAATATTGGAGGATAATGGATGAGAAAATAGACATGGCCTGCAGAAGCTATGAGTTGCCTTCAAAATAATGCACCTAGATCCTCAAGGAACTTAAAAAACCTCTCTTAAACCATGAGTGTGTACATGACATTGGAATAATAGATTATAACATAAATGCAAAAGCCCCATTCAATAGGTAAAATTTGATACGATTTTACCTTTCCAAATTCTTCACTCGAAATTATGCAGACTACTCGTTTATTCTCAGTAAATACATTGCAATATTTACTATTTACTGCTATGGGATTCACCTGCAAGAGCAACAGACACAATCCATTAAGCACTAGATGTAGTATTTGGTCATTAAAAGATAAAACACAAGGATTTTCTTTGTTGTGTTAGTAGACTGTTTATCTATTCTATGATATATGAATCATTTTTTCTGTAAAAAAATAGAAAGAGAGAAAAATGTTATTCTTTTTCAAATGCAACACTGAATGCTAATCCCTGACACAGTACACAAAAAAAAATTGACGAAGGTAAACATACTGTATATAAATGACCAGGAATCTCAGTGAATTTTCCTATGACACCACTAACAGGCATATGGAAACGATGATAATCCTGCATGACAGAAATAGATATGTCAAACAAAAACAAGAATGCTATAGTGTGCATTATTACATACTGAATTTGAATGGAAGCCAAGCTCGCTAAAAGAGGTTTTCCTTTGTTTTTATTAGTTCTGGTAGAAAAGGCATTGACCCATTTAAATGTTTTATATTATTTATTATGCATAAGCAGAAGAGGATAAACCTGTGGAGCCAATCGAAATATCACCAAAGCTCCTTCATCAAAAAAATGTGAATACATTTCATCTCCTAATAGACCTCGCACAGAAAATTTTTGTCCCTGCATAAATTTAGAAAATTCAAATTTGCATAAATGTATTTTAACTAAAGGTTTACCATATTTAAAAAACAATATGCAAAAGAAATAATTTCAAAAAAATTCATGTCATGTTTAATTAGTTTCACAACTTCATGTGTTTCCCAATTGTGACTTTTCCTTTTAATTGGGGCCCCACACCCATTGCATCAAAAGAGCAATTTCATACAGCAAAAATTGTCCACTGAATGTGTTGGCTAGATTTTCTGCATAGCACAAAACCTAGGCAGTCATGAGATAAATCTCCCTCATTTAACCAGTGAGGCTCCCGTGTCAGATTTATCAATAAAAATGTGTTATTATCTATCAGGGGTTTTACTTTAACCACTTAGTTCATGAACCATAACTAAGAAGTTCTGCAGCAAGTAAGCAGATTGTTCAAGAAAGGAAGTATTTTATAGAAGAAGGAAGTAAAGGAAATACAGAGAAGAAATGGGGAAGATGTGCATCCCAATTAGTAGATAATGAGCTAATTGCATGCACATAGAAGAAACTTAATAGATATGAACACACAGAATTATAAAACAAAGGCAGCTCTAGATCCAGATCTAAAATAACACAAAGTTTATTAAGAGATCTAAGATTAAAAGCAAGAAACAAAGTACACCGTGACACAAAGTTCTCCGGAAACTTGCTCCTTTGTATTCCTTTGCTCCAAGTTGCTCTCAAGGGTTCAGCACAAAGTCTAGAACACAAGATTGCTGCTTACAAATTCGATTGATGATTAACCTAGAGGTTCTTCTCCTACTTATAGAATGTAGGAGGGAAAGTACAAATGGAAAACTCAAACTGAACTGAAACATAAACAAGTAAAGATGACATTTGGCAATCATCCTCAACTATCTTCTCCTTAAGTGACACATGTATCACTTAACTAATAGAATGGTTCCACGTGACTTTAAGTAATGGTTGCAAAACAAATAACTTAGAAGTTTTACAATTTCATCCGGGAACATAGAAAATAGAAGAAGTCATGCCAGCTGTAATGCTTATGTCTTTTTCTTGTTCTGATATCGGATATACTTGTCGAACATGTAATTCAGCATCCTTCCATTTGTTTTAGCCTAAGTTGCCGCATTCGGCGAACTTGAAGGAAAAAATTCGAAATTCGCCGAATTTTAACAGTGGGTTGAAATTCGCGATGTAATTCGCGTTTTTTTCCTTTTTTGGCAATTTTTTCCGTTTTTGGTTTTTTGGTGAAAAAATCGCAAGTATAGAAAAAAATTTGCCATTTTTGGAAAGGGTCCGAGAAGATGTAGCAGCAAAAACTTGCATGTGCCATAACTTTCATTCTGTAGCTCCGTTTCAGGTGTCGTTTTCTCTAAAAGTGCATATTTTCTCGAGCTCTACGCATTGATGGCAATATTTTTCTTATTTTCATAAAATCCATTTTTGCATCTTTTTGGACCAAGCAACTTCTTGCAATCTTCTGAAAGAATCATGAGCTTTGATTGCCTGTAGACAGATTAGTAATTAAAAATACTGGATAGCTTTCCAAAACTCAGCAAGTATTCTCCCGTGCTCGGACTAATTGTCCCACCTGCCAGCTTGGTCGCAACCTGCGAGCACATGTTTTTTGAAGTTTTTGCTTTCAATCACATTATTGTAATAGCTACTTATGAAATCAATGAAATGTGATATTATCTCTCTTTTGAAATGTGAATTTATCTTTTGTTTTTATATATGTAATAAAAATGTATATTTCTCATAGTCGAATTTAATCACGAATTTAATCGCTGATTTTTTTACCAGTGAATTTTTCACGAATTTAATCATCGGCGAATTTGAACATGAATTCGAATGCGGCAACTTAGGTTTTAAAGAATCGCTTCTTTCTCTGTCTTGAATTGCAGCAACCCTTCATTCAACACTTTGATGCACGCTTCCACATCTTCCAAACTCGGCCCAAACCTCGCAATGTTTGCTGCAGCGCATGCCACCAGTCTACTGATAGAATTCATCGTGAAAGGCTTGGTAGCTTTATCAATTCTCTTTTGTATCATCAGAAGAGATCCTTCCAAGGAATTAGGCACCTTAGTTGAGACGATCCGCACGTATGAAGTAACATTCCCGTCCACTCTCTTCTCAGTGAAAGAAATGACATTTATGCGGTAAGTCCGATTCCTACTCTCAAGTGCTCGCATCCTCTTGACAAAACTCTGCGATTTCCAAACGGAAGATACTTTGCAAATTCCACTGCTTCCCTTCTCAACCGATCCATCCTAAGTACAATTTGTTTCGCAATCAATACATCTCTCGGCAACTTGTTGATCTCGCCAAAATACTCGGGTTACTCTCTGCAATCGTATTCATGCCTTCTATGTGCGCCATCATTGCTTGGTGATTCTTTGCATCATCCATAACCTTTAAGCGGGCCGACACTTCTCCAAGTTGTATGTCTGAGCTTGTGAATAATCAAATCCTTCCATTCATCAATAGCTTTTACTTGATTGCTTGCATCCTCCATTTCCTACATAAGATGATCACTCACCTGCTCACGAAATGGGCTGAATGGAAGGTTTAGCAACCTTGGCTATGACCTCACATAATTGAGATACTTGCTTTTGCAGCTCTTCTTTCTCCGCCTTTTCACCGTCAAGCCTAAGGAATAAAGCATCCATCAATGTCTGCGTGTCCCCGCTTCATCCTTCGGTGGTGGCTTGACCGAGGGGTACTTTGTTTACTATCACATCCTCTGCCGTGAGCTCCTCTATTTTCCTTCTGCCGGAATTGATATCTCAAAGCAAATTTCTCTCCCGAATCCTCGATGATCAACCTAGAAGTTGCTTTGGCAACTTTAGGCCTTCTGTCTCTTCCGCCTAGATTCTCGCTCCTCTAAGTTCATCTCCATTCTTGCTTCTGGAACCAACCGCAAAGCCAACCATTCCGAGAAGTTACTTTTCAAAGAATGAGAAGTCGTTGAAGTCGCTGAGTGTACTACCATCTTCCGCTCTGCATCCTCTCCATCGAAAAGTGCCACGTGTTATGGCTGCCATCTTATGAATCATCCAAGGACAAAGCCCTTTCGAATTCCGCCATTTGCGGCTTTCAACGTATCCTCTGGAGCAGGCCACCGAAGTGGTTGAGGGAGAAGATGAATGTCACTTTGGATTCGATGGAGGCGTGGAAACATCCTGCTGCGGTGCAATAGTTGGTGAAGTCTTGGGTAGTCTTGGAGAAACCGGAGCTAAAGTCATGGTCGTAGAAGTGATCCTCTCCTTGATTGAGATCTTCTATGCACTTTCAACTTCTCAACTTTCCTGCGCTTTCTCCTCCGTGCTTTCGCTTGAGGAATCTCCTGCTGCTGCGAGTTGCACGTGACTTGATTCATCAATGCTTCATCAAGGCAATATCCCTTCACAAATGAACTTGAGTTTGAAGTATTCACCAACACAGCTCGACCTTTCTTCAATTGTGTTGCGGCCCTCCTATGTTATTATGCGGTATGGCTTTATCTCCTCCCATTTGATGGTAAGTGTCAAGTACCACATTCCCATCATCTTTAAGATCCGCAGTATCCGCGCTAGTCCAAAGTCGAACACTTACTTTGCTTTGATAACCTGCTGAAATCTCTGTTTCTAACCTCGTACTCACTTTTGCACTTCATCTAGAAATCTTCTAATGAAGGCACATGTGCGTACTCTGGCAGTGTCTTCTGGCTACTCCAAATGGATCAAAGTTTAGCCGTGCGAGGAAGAACTCTTGCTCATACTCGGATAACATTTGTGCCTCCATTCCCGAACTCTATGAATGCTAATGCAAAATGTAATATCCCACAAAGATTGGGAAGAAGCCCGTAGACTTGTGCCACTTTGGTGAAGGTCGTGTAACTCCACAAGTTGTCTGCTCACTCCATAAATGATCAATCTATCATTCGGATGCCCAGGCATCTTTATTGGTTCTCCAGAAAAGCCCATAACCCTGAGGTATGTGAAATCTGCAAATTGAATGAATAGACTGCCAATCTTGGACACAGCTTCCCACGCTTCCTTGCTTACCCTATTGGCCTTCAAGTCTTTGTCTAGCTTGCAGATGAAATCATAGAAGAATTCATTGTTGACCACTTTGAAATCTTTCTCGCACGCAGGTACAGTAAGCTGCAGGTAGCACTCAAAAATGGGGTCCTTAGAAAGAACACCACATCTATCCAACTTGGAAAAGACGCCTTGTGAAGCTACAGCATCACCAAGTATGAATTCATCTAGAAGGCGAAAGTACGCTTCACGTTAGGAGTTGCTCACCAATGTTGTTGCTAATAATTTCCGACCAATTGATTATAGAATCAACCTTGTTGATTTCATTGGTCCTGATGAAAGCATACATACATGTACGGAAAGTGTAGGCATTCGCTTCAAATTCATCCCGCATAGCATAGCATTTGACGACATCATCTACCTCCTGCACCAAATTGGACCGTGGAAGATTTCTCGGGAACTTTGAAGGAGATCTAGGCTTCTTCATGTATCGGCTATTCATTATGCTCACGCAATCAGCTCTATGCTTCTCCCACTGCCTTCTTGGCATCCTGAAGACTAATGGAAGTCACCACCTTTCGCACTGGAATCTTCAAACAATAATTGATGAACTCTGCGTCCAAACGAATTATTGTCTTTCCCGAAGCATCACGCACTGATCTGGATGAAGGATGGTAAGATCTAGCGCACTCCATAACAAATTCTCGCAAACCGTCATATAGAAACGCCAAGCAGCTCGCTCGGATAATTCCACTGCTTTTAACCGCACGCATGAGTGAAGTCTTTCTCGCTCTGGATCTATCAATCAAATCGGAAAGAGGTTCCGGGCCTAGATCTGTGTCTCCTATGTCTGCAAGTTTGGAAGCGATGCATGACTCTATCGTGCTTTCTTTTTTGTCTCTCTTCGCCATGGCTTTGTCAATCTTTGTCTGAATAATTCTTTTTCTTCTTACTTGGCCGGATTTCTTCAATACTGGTGTAGATCTGGACAATTCTTCAGATTCGGAGGATATATGCAATGTATTGGACATTGATAAAAGCTCATTTTCCTTTGTAAAGCACCTGTAATGAATTCCTGCAATTTATTCAGACAAAAATGGCCACCGGAGCATGAATAGTGAATTTTAACTGTAAAAATCTGCACTTTTCAAGCCCGCTGCCCCAAAAATTGGTGTTTAATTTGCACATAAAGAGAGCATGAATCCTTTCAACAACACCTGAGCACCTGTAACACCTATGCAAACAATTATGCAGACAAAGATCCACCTCCTTCAAAGCATGCGCCAAATCTGGAAGCTTTTAGCCTTGTTGCCACCTTGCCTGAGCAAAATCCTTCTTCAAATGGGGCGCACTTTTCCTCTTGGCTGCAATTCTTTACCTGTGAATTAAATAATTCACCCATATGGCTGCCCATGCTTATATAACCTTCACAATTCTATAATTAATAATTGCCCTAACAATTAAAGGCAATTAATTAATTAAAAATCATGCTCTTCTCTTTTAAAAATAGCATGTTTAAGGACAGCCATCCAATAAATTAAATTAATCCAATTTAATCCTTCACACATCACTTCACTTAAGCTTCACAGTGTGCCTTGACCATAGCCACTGAAAATAGAAATTAATTTAATGATTTAATGCCTTAAAAATCATTAAATAACTCCCAAATGGGGCGCACTTTTTGAAAGAGAGGGGGCAGCCACTAAATAAATTAAATTTAATACATTTAATCCATTTCTTTTATTCCCTCTTTGACTTGTTGACTTCCTCCAAGCTTGGGCGCACTTTTTGCACATATAATTCTATTTTTAAGAATTTTTCACAATGAGATTATTTACCCTGCAAGGCAGGCACTAAAATCCCATGATCCACTTAAGTGATTTGACTTTGACAATGGGATTATTTACTCTGCAAGGCAGGCACTAAAATCCCATGATTTCACTTAAGTCACTTTCTTTTTATTTTATCATGGGAATTTTCACCCTGCAAGGCAGGTAATAAATTCCCGTTGCCTGCGGCCTCTAACTTTCCCACTGCAGCTTAAGTGAATTTTATAACACGGGAAAAAGTACCCTGCTAGGCAGGTATAAAATTCCCACCTTGCCTGCCGCTTGTATTTTTCCCATTGCAACTTAAATCCTTTGTTTTCCAAAAATGCGTCCAATCCCGCAGGGGCTTTTCTGTGCACGACTTTGCTTTTTCCTAGTGATCCAGACCTCCGATAGCGACTTCCTTCGGGCATAACGTGCGTATAGGTTCTCTAGCTGCTCCAGGTCAAAATCGGGCTTACTCGGCAAAGGAATTGTTCTAGAGAAATTTCACAGAAAACGAAACAGGACAACACAAAAACACAGAAAATTGCCAAAAGTTACAAATAAAGCCCAAAACTTATTCCAAGTTAAAACCCTTCTGGTACATAAGAGTAATGACATATTCGATCATAACAGAGTTAAAACGGAGCGCAAATAGCCTCATACGGGCTCAAAATAATTAAATACAAATTTCCCACAGACAAATCCCGACGACAGAATATAACAATTTTGGGCATCTGGGTATTTGGCGAAAAAGGCTAATATGGCTCTTTGGGAATATCTTGACACAATACAAGAACTTTCAGGCAATAAAAACACAAAACGACCCATTATTTTAAAAGTACGAAAATTTTTCGGATAGGGTAGTCGCAGATTTCAAGATGAAATCTAGGTGACACCAAACTGATACTGCAATGTAGGATGGAAACTGACATAAACATACTTCATTCGAGAACATCATATTGTAGTATAGGAAGACATAACATAGAAAATTAGAAAATATTTATCTTCATTATCACATACAATACATGATACATAATAATATGTTCGAACAAAGATGTATTCATGATACATTCATTGAAATCTCTCATAGTACATATATCAATGAAATCCACAAAGCACATTGCTCTATGCTACATGCATGATGGTAATGCCATAACCTCTTGGAGTGATGCACACAAGTAGGAGTCCAAGAAGAATAAGTGCAATGGTTGCAATGGTGATACTTGTTGGATACACACAAATTAAATGAACTCCTAATTCAGCTCATAGCACAACACTACATTGTATTTATTAAAGTAACTCTTTATATACAATGCACATTTACATCTATCCCCGAAATAAAACAAAGTCACAACCATGATGACTTGTCGATTAAGACTAGATTCATCTCGTGGTGCCTTGCTTGCCCGACATGATGCTAGGAATGTTGAAGAGACTGGAGTTGTGGCTGATGTGACTAGCATAGTAGTAGTCAAGCAGACAATAGGAAACAACAATTTAAATGTTTGAGGAAAGGGATGTGTTCCTCCCTCCAAGATTATTTAGCTCCAATGCTTGGGCTACCATGGTTTTAGTATTGTTGTATCGCTTTGTATTCTTCACCTCCTACTCAGCTTCTTTGGCCTTTATATTGCATATATCACTCTACCTTCTTATTCTTAATACTTTCCAACTCTAATTAGTGTAGCTTTCACATCATCCCAACATCTGAAACACTTCTTGCATGTAATCCTTCACCTGGTTGATGTCAAGTGGAGTGTATGTGTAAGAAAAGCCATTCGTTCTTCCTCACGTGGCAAAGAAATTGCTGTTTCTTGACAAAATACAGGTGCAATGGGTAATCCCTCAAAGCATCGTGGCTTAGCAAGCCTTCCCTATTGACCCAAATTTACTTATCCAACATTTCTTTAGGAACCCGTCTAAATAACTCTAAAGAAACCGTAGTAGGCGTGTGCCATAATATACGTTTTCTCTTATATGAATCATGAGGAACATTTGACTTTACAAAAATGTGGTGGCACAAGTCTCAAAGACTCTGAACAAGTCATATCCCACATAATTTACTTTTTGCAACATAAAGAAGTATCCACCTATGGAAAAAGACTTGTGTACATGTCTCAATGCAGAACACCATCTATTTGACAACTCGAGATCATATTTAACCCATCTTTCAAGTGCAACATTTGAATCTGATGCACTGCAGCTCAAAATGACATCCTGTGTAGAATCTATATGGTCATTTTTCCACGTTGTCATGTGATAGATATCATCAATATTGTCTTCCATCAAAAGAATAGACTGCACATAACAAAGGCACTAAGAAAAATCAAGTGGCATTGCTACACACTTGCTATCATTCTCAAAGCTCGTGGTGCAGGTGCTTAAATTCCATGTTAGCATCTTCCTGGAAATAAAATGGCAGACCCAAAATCGCATGATAATTTCCAGATTCATCCATTTCAAGGACTTTGAAATCTTCATAGAACTTCACACTCATTATGTCTACTTCAATATCGCACAATATCTCAAGTGGTTCCCAACTTTTATCATCCATAAACAAAACATGAGGAGATGATTTCAACGGCATGCCACCCATGGCAGATCATACCTCTTTGATTAACACATTAATGCTAGAACTTGCACCTATGGCTACATCTTTATTATCATAACCATTTGCAATGAAATTCAAAAGTAACTCAACATCATATCCAACATTCTGGGTCCACAATAATTTTTCGTCGTTTTTGCAAAAGAATGGCTAACAGATTCTGAGCTACTACTTCTAGACGTGCCTTCAAATAGGGTAACCTACCTTCCTATCACAATAGTCGAATGATTACATATGTGAATTCAAGCTCATCCATCAGTTCTCACACCATCTGTTCCCATTCTGTTCGCACATTAGCCTGTGTTTGCCAAAGAAGATGAGCAAACTTATGATAAAATTTATTTTGATGTGAGAGATTGAGTCCCCCATGTGTGATCTTCCTAATGCAACACTTTGTATAAAATAGTTTTCCTTGGTCTTCCATCACCTCTTTTCCCTCGCACCACCTTGTGCAAGAACCTTAAGCTGGCACGAAGGAATAATCTTTGGTTGATACTCAAAATTATGCTTGGCATATTGTGATCGTATTTTTGACACTTTTTCCACTTCTCAAGAAAATCGTGTCACGCAGTTTTCGCTCACCATCACAGCTCCCACATCTTAGAAATTTGAGGCACTGTCAACTATAATGGCCAATCTCACCACAAATATAGCACACAATAGGGGTGTTCCCTCTGCCATAGCCACCCTGACATCTTCCATATCCTCCTCTCCCACAACAATCTCTACTAAATAGTTTCTCCACACACTCTATAGTATGCTATAAAATATGTTTCCCTCACTACTTGCACAAAGCCTCCACAACTCGATAGTTCGTCCTAGCATAGGTAGAATATCGACAAACCTCAAACCAATAGTTCAGACACATTCTTCATTTTGAGCAATGGTCTGGCAAGAGTGCCATGACACTTGTGGCAAATACCATAGTATGGGATAGATGCAGACTCTAACATTTCACCCCTTGTTCATAGGGAAAACAAGACGTGTATGCACTAATGATTGGAAAATCAACACACCACAAACCACACTTGCCATCATGGTGTGTGCCACTTGCAAGATTTTCTAGCTTGGAATCCACTTTCCCAATCTACGGCTCCAACCAAGTGCAATCCCTTGAGGATATGTTTGGTAAATTAATGAATTCTAGTTGCAAGGCAGCCTTCAGTGCCTCCTAAGTGGAAAAATTTGTTGCACTAGCTTGCACTACAAGTGATTAGACAACCCTCCTATAAACTATTCCTGATGTAGTGAGCATCCAATATTAAAGGATAATTTGGTCAATAAGTCCTTAGATCTCTGGTTAAGGGAACACACTGATTCTCCTTGCAACTGCAATATCTTCTTGACGCAACAATACTCTAATATCTAACTCTAGGTATTTAAAGTTGTTCAATAATCCCTTCTTTGCATCTTCTAGATTAGTGTGCACTCCTATAGGATCAAACCTAGCATACCAATCCTGGTCGAGCCCACTCCAAGTGGCCGCAAACAACTAAATTTTTGGTACAAGATCTTGGCATGCCCAGGTGATTTCACATACTTTCCAATGAAGTGACGCATCCTCAACTCTATTACATGTCCTGAGAGGTAGTTGTAAGGAATCATAAATGACAGGTCATTGGGCCATATGATCCCCAAACTCTCCACGCCTAGATACCACTAGGCATAACCACCTCCAAATGAACCATCACCAATGGAAGATTGACCACCTCCTCTAGAGGATATGTTGTCCCCATAACCATTATTTCCAGATCTGTTACCTTTGGCATTGCCTCTTCAATAGGGGATTATTAGATCCCCCAGCCAAACATGTTAATATGGTTCTCATACAACAGGGCACTAGTCATATGGATGTTAACCTTGCCTAAATGAGCATCCACAAATTTACTTATTGCTGCACTCATATGCCCTTCAATGCTAGCAATGACATCTTAAAACGTTTGGTTTTGTCTATGTTTCAACCCGAAGAACTCAACCAACTACTCTTCTTATATCTGAATTAACTCTTCAAAGCCAATACCTACTCTATTTCCTAATCTCCTAATATTCAACCTTGTCACCCTCAATCTATTGATTGATCCAAGTTATTTTCTGCAATTTGGCATGATTCCTCGGTATTAATTCAATTTTGACCCAAATACTATAATTGCATGTGAAACCCTGACATGGTTAGGAAACTAGGTTCATCTCCTTCAGATTTGGTTCCATCTATATCCTCAACCATTGTGGATTGACCACATACATCCACACCTCACTTTGTATGTCCAATCGTATGTCATTCGCAATATAAGCCATACTCCCCTTGACTATTGGACACTGCTTTATTCACTTGATCAAATCTCTTCCCCTTTCTTTCCTAGCACGCAATGTACCTATCTTCCCTCAGCCCATTAATGCAGCTAGCTTGCTTTCACAAAAATGTGTTCATCTCTCACAACATTCCATTATGGGATCTTTCCCATCCATACTCCCACTAAAGTATGAATCAGATTCATATCTTTATTTCCCCAACATCCCACCACGCAAAAGCCAACTTGCACAGATGTGTGTGTGTGGGTACTCCATGTCGAGCCTTTTCACCTTATCAACAAACAACATATTGATCCACAATGTTGATTGTTATAAGAAGCTTCTTTCTAGGCGGCGTAACAAAATTACACAACGCTTTGTTCATAGAAGTGTGGGTGGTTACTACAAGCTCCAACATATAGATCTCAATTGCATCCTACACAAAAGTGTACCATGTGTGTCCATACCTCGTCTTGAGCCTTTAATAACACTTTGTGTTTTCAATTTCAAATGTTCACACAAACTCTTGATTATGGGTACTAGATTTCCTTCTCTTCAAAGTTGCAAAAACAACTCAAACAAATGGTTAGGGAACTCGAAAAAAATCTTCATACAATTCATACAAATGATGATCAATCCACACCATTGTATTTTGTATAGAAGGCACCTCCTTTCATGAAAAAAATATAGTCTTACAATCTATCCAATCATCAATCTTATCTCATGGCTATGTAACCAACTCATTGGAGCTCCTAGCAATGGAAAACAAAGTTCGCATGCTTGTATTCGGCAAACCCAAAAAGAAAAACGACTTGGCAAGTCTTAGCGAATATTCGGCAACTTTAAAAATCGCAAATTTCTTAAAAAACATAAATTTTATGCAAAATATAGTTACAAAATGTATCAAATGAGTTTGTAAAATGTTGGGGAAGTGTTTTTATTAGATTCCAATACAAATACAGACAAAATCGTACAACAACCAGCTCAAAGTGTTATGAATTTATCATGATTGTAATTGAAAATGATCATCGTAAATTGCATATCTATGATTTTCTTCGAACTCACTATAAAATCTCATCAACTCATGCAAAGGATGCTCAATAGCTGTGTGATTACAAATGAGGGAGTGTGATGCATTTATAAGACAAAAACCAGCATTTTTCAAAGTAAAATCCACTTTTTTCCCAATTTTCCACGTCCCTTCGCATATGGTGATTTTTTTTGGTAAAAATCGCTGAGTTTTGGTGAATATTCGTGGAAAGTATTGGTGAATATTCGTTCTTTTTGGGTGGCGAGTTTTTTGGGTGAATATTCGCCCCGACAAAAATTTAGCAGTACTACGCCGAATAAGCAAACTAGGATGAAAAGCATGATGTCAGATAATTTTATATTGCCCACTAAAACCTTAGCCAACACTTATTTAACATTTACATCAGCATATCATCCCTCGCATACTGTTGTAATGTCCCCCTTTTTAGAGACATTACTACCTAATCGATTCACTCTTTTTATTAAGCATTGTAACCCCTTGGTGTGTCTAGCGCAACAAGTGGGAAGTTCTAGGTAGTTTAGAATGTGCACATAGGATAGGAATTTCTTAATATTAAATTAAGAAATTAAATAAAGTGCACATGTAGTGGTTTATTAAATACTTTTTATTTAGAGGGAAAACATTAAATGTTTAAAACATTGGCATTTGCACCTCTTATTCTATAAGAAGGGGTCGCATTTCCTTGGATGAGCATGTTGATTTGATCATTTATGTCTCTCCATGCTTGGAGAAATGGGATGTATGCCCTAGATTTTCATTGTGCTCTCTCTCATTCGATTTGGAATTGAAGTAGATCTGATTTTGAAGACTTTGTCATTGAAGATTTGAAGACTTGATATTTATTTTTGCCATTTTGGAAAGTGGCGACTTTGCTGGAAATTTCTGTTGCATTTCGGAAAATTCTATTAGTTGGAATTTGATGAATTTATGTTCATTGGAAAGCTCTTTGTCCAAGCTTTCCAACAAGGGTAATTTCATGTCAAAATTCCAAGTATTGCTCAAGATATGAATTTATGAAGATTTCTGTTATTTACCTAATTTCCCAAAATTAGGGCAGCGACTTGTTTTGGAGTTTCAGGTGACTTTTTAGCATGGCATTCGTGGATGCAAAATTCTAAAATTGATCTCATAATTTTCCTTATAATTTATGCTTCGTTTTGAGCTATGGTTCATAATTTTTGGATAAGTATTTTGCAAGTTATGAGGGTTTGATGCTGCAGTTGTATTTCGGGATTTAAAAATCAGGTTTTCCGTATTTTCGTGGTTTTCTTGCACGGAAATTTGCTCCTAATTAATATCTATCATTTCCCTTTTGTTTCATGCAATTTGGAGTTGTAAATCAAAAGTTATGGAATTTTGAATATTTCAGCCTAGGGTTTTGACGAACTTACTAAAAATAGTAAGTTCCAGATTTCAGTGCTTTTGTTGAGGGTTTATGGTTGAAATGTAAGATTTAGATTTTTATTTTCAGATTTGGCTAATTTTCCGGTTTGTTCCAAAAGGGGACATCACAGTGGTATCAGAGCTTCCTTTCTCTATTCGTGTGGGTCATTTGTGAATGCAAGATTTGTATTTTCATATTTGTATGCAGAGATAAGAGGTTGAGTGGAACCATGGAGTTAATGAGTGAAGGTGGTTTGAAAGAAAGGATCATCAGGGTTGGGAAGAAGCTTAAGCGTCCGCATCATTCCGAGGATGCCTTGCTTAAGGACTTGGAGGAAACAGCAAATTGTTTGGCTATGGTCGAACAATCAGATAAGTATATGATTCAGCCATTGATGTTTCAGTTGATTAAGCCTAGGATCTTTTGGCATGAAGATGTGAGAGTGAAAATTATGGTTGTTACTTTGGTGTCCCCAGATTTCATCTTGAAATCTGTGACTACCCTATTCGAAAAAATTTCGTACTTTTAAAATAATGGGTCATTTTGTGTTTTTATTGCCAGAAAGTTCTTGTATTGCGTCAAGATATTCCCAAAGAGCCATTTTCGCCAAATACTCGGATGACCAAAATTGTTATATTCTGTCGTCGGGATTTGTTTGCAGGAATTTTTTCTTTAATTATTTTGAGCCACGTTTGAGGCAATTTGTGCTCCTGTTTAACTCCGTTGTGATTATACATATCATTATTCCTATATACCAGTAGGGTTTTAACCAGGAATAAGTTCTGGACTTTATTTGTGACTTTTGACAACGTTTTGTGTTTTTGTGTTTTCTCGTTTCGTTTTTGTGAAATTTCTCTAGATCAATTCCTTCGCGGTTTGGCTTGATTTTTGGCCCAGAGTAATTGAGGATCATATACGCACGTTATGCCGTAAGGAAGTCGCCATCGAGGTCCAGTTCCACCGGGAAAAGATAAAGTCTGCACCAAAAAGCCTCTTCTAGGCTGGCCGCATTTTGGAGAAAGAAGAATTGAAGTGGATCATGGAAAAATTGGAAGCAAGGCGGGCGGTGTAGAAATTTTGTACTGCCTGCTAGTAATACTTTTTCCCATGGAGGCAACGCCACTTAAGTAACAATGGGAAAATTAGAGGCAGCAGGTAGGCGGGAATTTCTTACCTGCCTTGCAGAGTAAAAATTCCCATTGTGGAATAAAATAAATATCACTTAAGTGAATCATGAGATTTTATTGCGTCACTTTACAGAGTAAACAATCCCATTATAAAAGTCAAATGACTTAAGTGAATCATGGGATTTTCAGGGCTACCTTGTAGGGTAAATAATCCCATTGTCATGTGATTCTTAAAAATAGAATTCTTTATGTCAAAAAGTGCGCCCCCTTTGGAGAAGTAATGGAAGCCTTTAAATTGATTAATTTAATTAAATATTCACCCAAAATAGCGCCTGGCTTGTGGAAAAGTCAACAAAGGCAAAGGGCAAAGGAAGTTGAAAGCAAAAGTCTAAAATTAAATAAATAAATTTATTTAATGGCAGCCCCTTTATGTCAAAAAGTGCGCCCCTTTTGGGAGAGAAATAATACTTTTAAAGTATTAAATGATTAAATTAATTTATATTTTCGGTGGCTAAGGTCAAACCACACCTGTGTGAGGCTTGAGTTAAGTGGAAGCGAAGTCTAAAATTAAATAAATTTATTGTATTTAATGGCAGCCATAAGCATGCACAAAATAAGGCGCCCCATTTGAAGAGTGAAGCTCATTAATTAATTAATTGTACGTAATAGCAAAGGCATTAATTAATTATAGAATCACAATTATATAAGCGAGAGGCTACCATAAGGATGAATTAATTAATTCACGGGTAAAGAAGTGCAGTCCAGAGGAAAAGTGCGCCCCATTTGAAGAGGAAATTTTGCTCAAAAGAAGATGAAATCAATGCTAAAAGCTTCCAATTTTGGCGCACAGTGTTGAAGGAAGTTGATTTGTGTCTGGATAATTGTTTGCATAAGTGATACAAGTGCTCAAGAATTAGATTCATGGTGCATTACAAAAGAAAATGAGCTTTAATCAATGTCCATACATTGAATATATCCTCCAATCTGAAAAATTATCCAGATCTGCACTTTTTTGAGCTTTGAAGAATTCCGGCCAAATAAGAAGAAAAAGAATTATTCGACAAAGATAGATAAAGCCATGGCAAAGAGGGATAAAAAGGAAAGCACAACGGAGTTATGCATCACTTCCAAATTTGCAGACATAGGAGACATAGATCTAGGTTCGAACCTCTTTCCGAATTGATTGATAGATCCAGAGCTGGAAAGACTTCACTCATGTGTGCGGTTAAAAGCAGTGGAATTATTCGTGCTGCAGCCTTTCCATACACAACCCAGTTGCCAGAGTTCGTTATGGAGTGTGCTAGGTCTTACCATCCTTCATCTAGATCAGTGCGAGACGCTATGGGGAAAACAATAATTCGGTTGGACGCAGAGTTCATCAATTATTGTTTGAAGATTCCGGCGCGAAAGGTGGTGACTTCCATTAGCATTCAGGATGCCGGCAGCAGGTGGGAGAAGCATAGAGTTGATTGCGTGAACATAATGAACAGCAGATACATGAAGAAGCCCAGATCTCCTTCTAAGTTCCCAAGAACTCTTCCGGGTCCAATTTGGTGCAGGAGGTTGATGATATTGTCAAATTGTTATGCAAGATAAATGGCGAGGCGAATGCTCACACTTTCTCGTACATGGATGTATGCTTTCATCAGGACCATTGAAGTCAACAAGATTGATTCCATAATCAATTGGTCGGAAAGCATTAGCGACAACATTAGTGAGCAACTCTGGAACGTAAAGCGTACTTTCAGCTTCAAAATGACTTCCTACTTGGTATATGCTGCAACTTCACAAGGCGTCTTCTCCAAGCTGGATAGATGTGGCGTTCTTTCTAAGGACCCCATTTTCGAGTGTTACCCACAACTTACTGTACTGCATGCGAGAAAGATTTCAAAGTGGTCAATGATGGATTCTTCTACGAATTCATTTGCAGGCTAGATAGGGACCTAAAGGCCAACAGGGTGAGCAAGGAAGCGTGGGAAGCTGTATCCAAAATTGGCAATCTATTCATTCAGTTTGCAGATTTCACATACCTCAGGGTTATTGACTTTTCTGGAGAACCGGTTAAGCTGTCCAGATATCCGAATGATAGATTGATCACCATAGAGCTGAGCAGACAACTTGTAGAGATACACGACCTTCAGTCGAAACCGCACAAGTCTACGGGCTTCTTCCCGATCACCGTGGGAGATTATAGCTGCCAGAGCATTCATAGAGCTCGAGGGATGGAGACAGAGACGTTATCCGAGTATTAGCGAAGTTCTTCACGGCACGGCTGAACTTCGATCCATTTGGAGTAGCCGAGAAGACGATCTCCCAGGAGTATGCACATGTGCCTTCATTACAGGATTTCTGGATGAAGTGCAAAAGTGAGTATGAGGTTAGAAAGAAGAATTTCAGCAGGCTTTCAAAGACGGCAAGTGTTCAAGTTTGGACTAGCACGGATACCTGCAAATCTTAAAGACGATGGGAATGTGTTACTTGACACTTACCATCAAATGGGAGGAGATAAAGCCGTACTTCAGGATAACGTAGGGGTTGCCATACGATTGAGGAAAGGTCTGGCGCTATTCTGGTGAATACTTCAAACTGGTTGTTGACAAAAGGATACTTGCCTTGATGAAGCATTGATGAATCAAGTCACGGGCAACTTCGGCACAGGAGATTCTCTCAAGCGGAAGCACGAAGGAGAAAGCAGTAGAAGGTCCGAGAAGATGAAAGTGCACAGAAGATCTCAATCAAAGGAGAAGATCACTTCCACGGCTATGACTTTAGTTCCGGCTTCTCCAGCATCTACTACTTCACCGACTGTTGCACCTCAGCAGGACACTTCCATGCCTCCACTGAATCCGACAACATTCATCTTCTCTCCTCAGCCACTCCGTTCAGCACCTGTTCCAGAAGAGACGTTGAAGCTACAGATGGCGGAGTTCGAAAGAGCTTTGTCCTTGGATGATTCAGAAGATGGCAGCCATAACACTGTAGCACTTTCTGATGGAGAGGAAACAGAGCGGGAGATAGTAGTGCACTCAGCAAGTCTTCATTCTCCGAGAAGTAACTTCTCAAAATGGTTGGCTTCGCAATTGGCAGAAGCTAGAATGGAAATGAACTTGGAGGAACACGACTTGCAGCTACTCCGGAGTCTAGGCGGAAAAGACAGAAGGCCTAAAGTTGCTAAGGTAACTTCAAGGTTGATCATCGAGGAGTCGGGGTAGAAGTTCGCTGAGATGTCAGTTCCAACGGAAGGAAAGAAGGAAGATGAGCTCACGGTAGAAGATGTAACAATAACCAGAGTACCCATCGATCAAGCCACCACAAAAGGATTGAAGCAGGATACACAAACATTGATAGATGCTCTATTCCTTAGGCTTGACAGAGAAAAAGGCGGAGAAAGACGAACTTGAAGCGGTGTATCTCGGTTATGCGAGATCATAGCCAAAGTTGCTAAACCTTCCATTTAGCCCATTTCGAGCAAGTGAGTGATCATCTTATGCGAGATGGATGATGCAAGCAATCATCGTGAAAGCTATTGTGAATGGAAGAATCGATTATTCGATTATTATCAAGCTTCAGACAACTTGAGAGGTGCCACCGCTCAAGGTTATGAATGATGCAAAAATCAGTCAAGCAACTAGTGACGAGCATAGTAGATATGAACACATTCTTTGAGAGTAACTTTGAGTACTTTGGCGAAATCAACAAGGCTGCTCGGAGAAGTATTAGTTGCAGAAGCGATTGTGCTGGACGGATCGGTTGGGAAGGGAAGCAACCGAGTTTGCAGATCTTTCCGTTTGGAGATCTATAGAGTTTCTTGAAGAGGATGCAGCACTTGAGAGTAAGACATCGTCTTTACCGACAGATATCATTGATTTGTTTTCACTGAGGAAGTGGTTGGAAATGTTACTTCATGCGTACGGATCATTCCTAACAGTACCTAATTCCTGGAAGGGTCTCTTCGATGGTACAAGAAGAATTGATGAAGCTACTAAACCTTTCACAATGAATTCCATTAGTAGACTGGTGGCACTACAGGTAGATATTGCGAGGTTCGGGCCAAACTTGGAGGATGTGGAAGAGTGTATCAAGGTGTTGAACGAAGGATTGCTTGCAGCCTCGGACGAAAAAAAGAAGCAAAGATGGTTAAAACAGATGGGAAGATGTTGAATTACATGTTCGATAAGTATATTCAGATATCGAAAAAAAAAAGACAAATGTTACAAATGGCTTGACTTCTTCTATTCTTTCTTCTTCTATTTTTCCACGTCTCCGGATGAAATTGTAAAACTTTAAAGTTATTGGTTTTGAAACCATTACTTAAAGTTATGTGGAACAATTCTATTAGTTAAGTGATACATGTGTCACTTAAGGAGAAGTTAGTGGAGGATGAATACCAAATGTCATCTTTACTTGTTTATGTTTCAGTTCAGTTGAGTTTCCCATTTGTACTTTCCCTTCTACATTCTACAAGTAAGAAGAACCTCCGGTTAATGATCGAATTTATAAGCAACATTCTTGTGTTCCGGACTTTGTCTAAAACCCCGAGAGCCACTTGAAGCAAAGGAATATAAAGGAGCAAATTTCTGAAAACTGTGTTACGGTGTATTTTGTTCCTAGCTTTATATCTTAGATCTTTGAATAAACTGTGTTATTTCGCAGATCTAGATCTAGAGTTACCTTTGCTTATAATTCTCTGTGTGATATCTATTGATTTCTTCTATGTGCATACAATCAACTCATTATCTATTGATTGGGATGCACATCTTCCCCATTTCTTTTCTCGTGTTTTATTATTTCTTTCTTCTATAAATATTTCCTTTCTTAAACAATCACTTACTTAACTGCAGCAGAGCCGCATCTGACTATGGTTCATGAGTGAATAGTTAAAGAAAAACCCCCATATAGATATTAGCATATTTTAATTGACAAATCGACACGGGAGCCTCACGAGTAAATGAGGGAGATTTATCTCATGACTACCTAGGTTTTTAGCTATGTAGAAAATCTAGCCAACATACTTCAGCATTGCCTTTGAAGTCACAAGGGTCACAACCCCTAATCGCCCTACAATGATGATATCATGAGAAACATATTCGAACACATGGTCGAAGTTTTCAAGGCCTTTGGAACGTCACAAGCCCTTATTACAGCAAGAGGGTAAAAATCCTAGAAACTACAAAGAAAGGTAAAGTCTTGTGTATTAATGTTAGATCTTGGTTGTAATGATCTTATCCTTCATATCTTCGAGGTATTATTTGGGGTCATACAGATAACCGTTCGAAAATGTAATGATCTGCAATACAAAGTATCATGTCTACAAAGTGATAAATAAATATGATGATATTTCTCAACATTTGTGAATGTGCTTAAGGAAGAATTGAGACAGGAGGCAACATGTATTTCTCACACCTTGGCAAAAGGTGTCATAAATCAAATCAAGGTGAAGACATATATGGCAGCCAAGTCTTGAAAAAGGAAATGGGAATGGATCCTCAAGGTATGAGTTCTTTGATGCATAATAATGATCTTTTTGTATCTAATACTTGCACCAAATGTGAAAACATAGAAAAATCAGATGCTAAGGTAAGGGATTATTCAAAATTTGATTTGGCTAATGAGGATGAGGAAGTTGATGAACATGGGAAGCTCGGTAGTGCTTTGAAGAAAGATGTGTCTCATCTTGTTGATTCTCTTGTTTCTTCTCACCAATGGGAAAAACAATATTCAGCCATTCACTTTGGGGAGTTCAAGACACAAGTGGTAATCATGAAGGCCTTCCAAAATAAGGGAATTACATGGACCACATATTACATGGTAAGAAATTCACTTTCAGTTTTGGTACAACAGTTATATCTTGGTAAATTTCAACTCTTGTGGATTGTGCATGGTTCAAATTTCAATCATGATGAGGGTTTTTACCTAGGTAATGTCATCCCTCAAAGGTACGAAGTCATTCTTCACAGTATTGAGGTCCGTTTAGAGTCATTTCATGCACTTTATCTTGCTGTTATGAAATTTGTACATGATGGGCTGTCACTTGGACATTTGATTCTTGTGTTTTCAAAAGGAAATTTGGTAAAGGAAATGTGTGGGATGGATCTTGTTGACATTGCTTGCATGGCTACAAATTTTGGGGCTTCTACAAAGGGTTTGAAGGAGAAGAAGGGCCATGGTATAAGGTCTTCACATGATCCATATTCTATGATTCTCATGGCAGCTAAGGAAGAAGAACAAGGGGCAGCCAAGCATGGGAGAAGTGACCTTCTAAATGACTTGGTAAGTGATAAGGTAAAGCTCAATCATGTGTTGCCTATCATTTTTCATGCAAATGAGATTGGGAGATGGCATAAGGATACAGACATGGATTCTATCATCATGAGGGGTATGTCATTTCTTCACATGAATGTTTTGATGTCTTGCACATTGGGATCAAATCTTCTACTTTCCCTATGCCATGATAATTTACAACTTCTAGCTTTTGAAGGAAGTATTGGGAGCATAGAGTTTATCTTGGAATATAAACAAGGGAGATGTCATCTTGCTGGCCCAAGCAAGAAAAAAAGCAGTGCACATTGAGTACTTGCTAGAAAATGGCAAGAAAATTGAATATGTATTGTTGGAGTTGTTTCCCATGCAAGATGGGATTGTTGTATCCCATATTTTCAGTTTGATAGCTTCTAAAATTGTTGCCCAACACACAGGAATTGATATTGGGATGATGACATGGAAGACTAACTGCTGCCCCATCATTTTGGTATCTAACATCGTCATGATCAGCCCCTTAATTCCTTTTACAGTTCAGATTTTTGATGTTCACATGATGATGTGGTTATGGGTGTTTGTTTGTAATTCATGCATGATTGATTGGGAAGGGCCAAGTCTGATTTTTTATGATAAATGGCATGACTACAACAGAGTATGGGACTGCATAGCAGTTTGTGGGGGCAACCCATGCATGGAAGAAAGTTGGGCACCATCCAAGCCATGGAGATACCAAAAAGAAGCAAGAAGAGTGTTTTTTAACACTAGTTTTTCTAACACATTTGTTTCATGTGCAAGAATAAAGATGCGTGAGAAGCAGTTGTTGTCCTTCACTTTTCACGAAGGCATCATTGAATGGGTCACGAGGGAGCTTAGCCAAGCTCATTCTACCCTTGGCCCCACACTTTATGATGAAGACACTACCACTTGGAGCTACTACTATGGAGTTGATCACATGCATACTTGGATTGTCACGAGGGAAGCAAACAGGTTCTTCCCCATGCTTGGGCATTTGATCGGCACCGGTTCGAGACTTTGGAGGCACCACCTCACATCTCCTTCTTGGTACATGACACATGGAGATATGAGAATGCTATTGCTTGAGGGCAAGCAATCTTTGAGGGGGAGGACTGTAATGTTTTCTTTTTTTTTTAGAGATATTATTACCTAATCGAGTCACTCTTTTTATTAAGCATTGTAACCCCTTGGTGTGTCTAAAGCGCAAGTGGAAAGTTCTAGGTGGTTTAGAATGTGCACATAGGATAGCAATTTATTAATATTAAATTAAGAAATTAAATAAAGTGCACTGTAGTAGTGGTTTATTAAATATTTTTTATTTAGAGGGAAAACATTAAATGTTTAAAACATTGGCATTTGCACCTCTTATTCTATAAGAAGGGGTCGCATTTCCTTGGATGGGCATGTTGATTTGATCATTTATGTCTCTCCATGCTTGGAGAAATGGGATGTATGCCCTAGATTTTCATTGTGCTCTCTCTCATTCGATTTGGAATTGAAGTAGATCTGATTTTGAAGACTTTGTCATTGAAGATTTGAAGACTTGATATTTATTTTTGCCATTTTGGAAAGTGGCGACTTTGCTGGAAATTTCTGTTGCATTTCTGGAAAATTCTGTTGGTTGGAATTTGATGAATTTATGTTCATTGGAAAGCTCTTTGTCCAAGCTTTCCAACAAGGGTAATTTCGTGTCAAAATTCCAAGTATTGCTCAAGATATGAATTTATGAAGATTTATGTTATTTACCTAATTTCCCAAAATTAGGGCAGCGACTTGTTTTGGAGTTTCAGGTGACTTTTTAGCATGGCATTCGTGGATGCAAAATTCTAAAATTGATCTCATAATTTTCCTTATAATTTATGCTTCGTTTTGAGCTATGGTTCATAATTTTCGGATAAGTATTTTGCAAGTTATGAGGGTTTGATGTTGCAGCTGTATTTCGGGATTTAAAAATCAGGTTTTCCGTATTTTCGTGGTTTTCTTGCACGGAAATTTGCTCCTAATTAATATCTATCATTTCCCTTTCATTTCATGCAATTCGGAGTTGTAAATCAAAAGTTATGGAATTTTGAATATTTCAGCCTAGGGTTTTGACGAACTTACTAAAAATAGTAAGTTCCAGATTTCAGTGCTTTTGTTGAGGGTTTATGGTTGAAATGTAAGATTCAGATTTTTATTTTCAGATTTGGCTAATTTTCCGGTTTGTTCCAAAAAGGGGACATCACAACTGCTAATCCAAGGTTTGCTATGGGTTTCTAAAGAACCTCTAGTTAGAAGATACGCAACAAAGCACATCATGCACGCATGAAAGGAGAATAAAAAAGTGGACGGAAACTAAGCATTCATGTCATTCAACATCAAACATAGCTCGATATTGCATAGTCGATTATCATCATATTCATCAAAACAACAAGTACATCAAATATCATCTATTCTCTCCTACCTTCTACATATCTCATGAGGCCTCTTTATATAGGTATGGGCTTAGTACATCAAAGTTGGTTAGGTACACTTACTGTGTTACCTTATCCAAATTCATAACTCCTAAGTTTGTGATCTGCACCAATCCCAAGAGGTTGTGTAGAGGAAATTGCTACAAGAAGTTAAGCTGCGTAGACCTACTCAAATAGTGTTGCAGATTGTAGAACATGCAATGGAATCAATGAAACAAATACTTAAAGAACCATTACACATTCAACGCATGAAATAATATGGTGAAGTACATATACATACGATACACAACAAGACTAGGAGGGAAGACTCGTGTATTTAGATGAGGAATGCTTCCTTACTAACCTGCCTAGATTGCAAATGACTAGAAAGACAAGGAGAGTAAGCTCCAGTGATCAAGAGAGGGGATGAGACATCCTAAATGATTTTCCTAGACTAGGGAATGACCATTTATATGTTAGATACTTAGGAAATGCTAACATGTGGAAGAGATGGGAAATCGATACAAGATATTCGAGGCTTGCAAGCATTTAAGATGTTGTGGACATAACTGATTAGGAAAGGGAAGAATGGCCACTATTTCACTATTGGGTGCCTTACAACATATAATTTCAAGAAATTGATTACAACAAATGAAAATTGCAGAAGAGGACGTTTACAAAAGAAATTCATCTTCCAACCGAGTGATGGTTGGACTTCTTGTAGGAGTGGTCAATGAAATTCTAGTCTGTGTTATGTCGATAGGTGCTTTGGCGATGTATCTGCGCAACTTAATGGGGTAGTGTGTGGCATCAGTAGAGGTCGCAAATGTCGTGAGTTGAGTTGATACAAGACTATAGAAGCTATGAGTGTTGTGGTACCCTTGTGTGGAACTATAGAAGCTTATAAGTGTTATGAAGCAAGTCCAAGGCATTGAAGGAGCTACAAGAGACATGAGATGCTAAGTGGTACTGCGAGAAGTTGTAAGTACACATGATATATTGACGCGAGTTGCGTCTTGGCATTATGGAAGCATGCAAGGTTGTAGATAGTCTCTACACATGCCACATAGTGTCGATCATCATGTGAAGAGCCAACTTGATGTGTGGTATGATAAAAGGCATTGCGAGAAGAGTGCAAGGTTGCTGCAAGTTGGAATACGCAATGGTGAAATTGTGGATAACAAGTGATGCCATGGTGGTGCACGAGCCACACGTAAATGCATGAGCACATGCAACATTGTGCGAAGGCACAATCGTCCTTAGTGCTTCGCATCGACTCGGGTGATCCAAGCAAGCTAAGTGATGTTAAGGAGGCACCAATATACTATTTTTTGATGGCACGAAGGTTGTTGACGACCAACATGTATTTCAGCCCATGGTGTTATGTCCTACCTCAAGGTGTGCCAATCGAGTGTAGCGTTCAACAAGGAAAGTTGACTCGATGTTATCGATCCGAGATGAACCAATTGGATTATGTGAACCAACTTGGAGTGTGTATATTGTTTCTAGGTATGTTGCAATAGTGGACTATAATATGTTTAGGAAATTTCATCTCACGATGTAGAAGTTCACCTAGCTAAAACTCGGTGTCGATACTAACTCCACTCAAGATCTAGAAGTTCACCTAGCTAAAGATCGATGCCAATGCTTACTAAAATCCAAAAACATTGTGAAGGCTTCCCAAAATGCCATTCAAGTTGTAAGGATGTACAAGAGATGAGAAAAGGAGTTGCACAACTACGCACAAATTATTTGCCCTTTCTTGCAAAGCAATGGCACTCATTTTGTCTTCGGTGAGTCAGGTGAAACCGAACCTAAAGTTGCGAGTGTACCAATAATCCTAAAAGCATGGTGTAGAACTTACTATGGATGCTTGCAAATGCCAAAGGATATATGTGATATCCTTGTTCTCACACTCAGAGAAGAGAGTTGTAGATATATCCAAGATTCTTCCGCGAGGGACATGGGAAGACTCCCCGCATGCAAGAGAAAATAGCAGATGATGTGTATCCATGTGAGATAGATGTTACATCCTTAGGTGCATGGTGAAATTTACACAACAATGTATCATGTAGAAGACTTGCACATATGTTTGATATCGGTCTATAGAGGTGTGGATTTTAGGGTAAACCAATCAAAATAGGTGTGAATTTGATACCAAGTTTCTAGTTGCATATAGATCTTGGGGTGAGCCAATCAAAATAGCATGAGTGATACCATTGATGTTGAGCCCGGTGTGAGCTAATCGGGTAGCACTTGACACCAATGATGTCTTTGCGCACCATGAATTTGATGTTTGATATCAAGTTTGCATTATAGGAGCAACGCCGAGAAACTACATTTACTCTATACTTTTAGATGTAGTGATGGTTAGGGAGCTAGTTAAGGGATGTCTTATACCATACACCCTACAATTCTTAGAGTTACACCTCACCAAATAAGATCCCAACATAGCTCATAAGAAAAAATAAAAGCTTCTAATTATATGAGGAAAAGATTATAGATTCAAGAACAATTACATTACTTTGCCACAATCTTATGAAAAAAATTGCATAAGTTCCCTAAGAATTTTAGTCCTGTGACATATCCTCGCTAAGCTCGCAAACTCTACTAAGTTTCTATAGAGCGACTTGGCTCCTTAGTAAATGGAGCTCGACAACACTACTCACTCAATTCAATAAGTGCTAGATAGAGTGCTCAAATAGATGTTTTGCATGTTAACTATTCCCTTCCATTTATAGAAACAGTGAGAGAAATAAAGATGTTGTTGCAGGTTAGATACCCATCCGAAGATGTCACTATATGCTTAGATCTCGTGTTGATCTCATTAACCAATTTGCAATTATCCTCTCATGAATTCTCTCTCGCTAGATCAAAGTGTACTAAGTTGCCCAATTAGTCCTTGGACGAAGGAAATGGATCAAGGCCCGATGGGCATGCCTAACAACTTTGATGTTCGAAGCGCAAAAGGAACATGCTCCGTGAAAGGCATGGTGTCCCCAAGATTTCACCCTGAAATCTGGGACTACCCCTTTTAAATTTTTCGTTCTTTTTAAGTAATGGGTCATGTTTTTGTGTTTTGTTTTACTTGCGGTTGCTTGCATTGCTCAAAGGTATCCCCAAAAAGTTATATAGCCACATTTGCCAAATACCCATATTCAAAATCTCACTTGACTCCCTTCCCAAAATTAGTCCTGGTTATATAAAAGTGTTTTATTTATTTTTATATTAAATAAATAAAGTTCTTTTAAAAATAGATTGAGCTAAAATTGGAAAATTTAGGTTATATAAAGCACTTCACCCCATCATTATTACCACACCAGTATTACTTTCACCTCAAAGTGGAGCATTCACCTGGGGAAGGTTTTTACAGACTAGCTAATTGAGAGGTTTTTTTGAGCAATTGCCCATAGCTTCTTTCGGGTATTTTGTTTTTATTTATTTCTTTTGTGTTCTGGTTTTGGTTTTTCTTTGTTTTCAAACCGCAATCCCCATTGCCTTTTCTTTCTTCCTGCCAGATCTTTTCCTGGGCCTAGGGTTTTGAAAAGCTATCCAGTGTTTTTAATTGCAAACCAATTTGTCTGCCATAGCTTGTTTTTGAAGGTAACCAGATCAACCAAGAAGAAAGCTCGAGATTTTTGCCTTGTTTGAGGTTTGATCCAAGTTAAAAGATCAAGCAAATCGTGGACCTAGAAGAGTTTGTCTTACTTTTACAAAGCAACCATTGCCAAGAAAGAAAACGCAGCAGTTTGGAAGATCATTCAAGAGGCAAAGTCACTCAAGCAATTGCATTAAGGATCAAGGCAGAATCTTATAAAGAATTGCGTGGATATTCATAGCTGGTTCTTCTTTTGTGAAAGCATCCTGCCCCCTTCAAATCCACGAAGCCATCCTCCTCAAAATCCACACAATTTTTAAAAGAAAGGCAAAAAGAGACTTAAATGATTGTCATGAATGTTTAGCAGCCAGTCTTCTATGTTTTAACGCAGCCTTTTGTAATAGAAGCAAAAATACTTAAGTGGAAATCGTGGTTATTCAACCCTTTGTCTTCTATTTCAAAAACATCCTCTTGCTTGCAAATTCACACAATCCTTGCATCCTAAAATCCACGCAGTTGTCCCTCATAAATATCCACGCAAGTCTCAAGTGCAAATCATGGATTTTCAGTGCCTTATCTTCCTTTGCAAGCATGCAGCCACCCTTGAAAATCAACGCAACCTCTTGTAATGAGTTGAAAATACTTAAAGTTTGTCGTGAATATTCAGCTGCCTTTCCACTTCAAAATTCACACAAGTCTTTAAAGTCACTTAAAGTTTGTCATGAATATTCAGCTGCCTTTCCATTTTAAAATTCACACAAGTCTTTAAAGTCACTTAAAGTCTGTCCTGAATTTCCAAGCTGCCTTCCATCTTCAAAATTCACATGAGTCTTTAAAGTCACTTAAAGTTTGTCATGAATTTCCAAGCTGCCTTCCATCTTCAAAATCCACGCAAGTCTTTAAAGTCACTTAAAGTTTATCGTGAATTTCCAAGCTGCCTTCCATCTTCAAAATTCACACAAGTCTTTAGAGTCACTTAAAGTTTGTCATGGATTTCCAAGCTGCCTTCCATCTTCAAAATTCACACAAGTCTTTAAAGTCACTTAAAGTTTGTCATGAATTTCCAAGTTGCCTTCCATCTTCAAAATTCACACAAGTCTTTAAAGTCACTTAAAGTTTGTCGTGAATTTCCAAGCTGCCTTCCATCTTCAAAATCCACGCAAATTTAAGGCAAGGTGTTTAAGTTAAAATCGTGGATTTCCAAGCTGCCTTCCATTCTCAAAATCCACGCTGCCCTTCCTCTTCAATTTCCACGCAAATATTAAAAGAGAGAAATAACTAAAGCAAGTCGTGGTTTTTGAAGTCATTGTCTTCCTTGGCAAGCTGCCCTTCCGCTTCAAAATCCATGCAGCCCTTTTATCATGAGTTAAAATTCACTTAAGTTTTGTCGTGAATTTTTAGCAGCATGTCTTCTATATTCCAAACGTAGCCTTTGGGAGAAGAGCAAAAATAGCCAAGGAAATTGCGTGAATCTTCTATATTACAAGCAGCTTCATCCTTCTAATTTCAACACAACTATCTTCTAAATTGCAAGTATCCACTCTAAAAGCCCAAACGCAGCCCATGTGGAAAATATTCATAAATTGCATGCAAAATCCCTCTCAAAGCTCATGCATGTTGTTCCCAATTTCCCAGTTTAGCCCAGTTGAGCTCACTTCTCTTTACTTGCATCTGGATTAATTCCCAGAATTTACGGCTGCCTATATATATAAATAAGAGGGTGATGAGTTGCATATTTGTCTGAATTGTTTACAGGAATATTTCACTTGTGCACATACTTGTGAAAATTAAGCTGAGGTTAATGTCAAATACATTGGATATATCTTCAGAATCAAGGGAAGCCATTGCAGCTTCTGCACAAATAGATCCAGCTCTCACAATTGCAAAAGCTTCTGTAAAAGTGGAAAAGGAAGTCTCAGACAAAAGCAAATTCAAGTAGAATGAAGTGTGATTACAAAGGTTATCCGGTAGAATCATGCATAGTGTCCAAGTGAGTGATACAAACATGGGGCACATGTCTATCAACGAATTAATTGACAGATCAAGGGAAAGAATGAAGTGTTGCAGCTTGGAATGACTTCTTTCTTCTCCTCCTTTTTCTTATTTTCTCGACAAAAATTGTAAAGCTGAAGTAATTGGGTTAAAAGCCATTACTTCAAGTTGTTTGAAAAGGTCCTTTGATCAAGAACAGGTGGCAGACAAGCAAGACATTGATTTAGTCTTCAGTTGTAAATCATACATGTTATGCAAAGAGGAATTCTAGGAGAAATATTGCCAACTGTTCCCTTTTTATAGCTTCCACATGCGGGAATTCATTGAAAGTTTCCTATTTGTATTTTCCCTCTATGCACTATAAATAGAGGAAGAGCCATAGAGGAAGCGCCTATGGGTCAAGGATCAAAATTTATTCATCGAACTTGTTTAGTAGAGGCATTTGTAATAAGAACATTCTTGATTTTTCAAACTTTGTGCCGTAACCCTCGATGTGATTTTTGTGAAAGTTGGGGATTGAATAAAAGTGGATTTCGGAGAACTTTCTCTTCTACAAGTGCTTTGATGATTACTTCTATTCAAGGTTTTAGATAAACTTTGTGTTATCTCGAGATCTAGGTCAAGTTGTTTCTTTCCCTCTTTATTGAATGTTGTGATTTATTTGTTTATTTAATTTGTCTCGTAATTTGTCTTGCTTTCTTCTTTCCCTACTATTTTTCTCCCTTCGCAAATATTCCCATCACAATCGCTTTAATGCCAAATTACCCAACTGTGGTTCACAAGCTAAGGGAATTAAAGTAAAACCCCTGGAAGTAGATATTAGGATTCGCCTGCAAAATAGATAAACATCTTACATGGGAGCTTCACCGTTAAATGAAGGAGATTTATCTCATGACTGCCTAGGTTTTATGTTGTGCATAAAATCTAGCCAACAGTTTTTGCAACTCGTTGGGGAATGAAATTAATTATAAAAGACTTGTGCTTATCCCTGTGGATTTCGGAGAAATAACTCTTTAGACCGACTCAAGAGTTTGACTCAAAGTGAACTCGGCAGTTATATATTCAAAAAATAAATATTGGCGAATCCGTAAAAAGAATATATATATATATATATTAAAAAAAAAGATTTGGCGACTCCGTATTTGCCTTGTTCTATTGTTTCTTTCTAGGGACAAGATGGAAAGAATGGCATACTCTACAAATAAGCTTTCATGGTTGTGTAACCACCGCAAGCTCCGGTTCCTTTGGGTCCAACTATTGGCCCTCTTGTATTGGTTCAGCCACTGCATGAATTGCCGTGCAGATCATGAAAGAATTTCCCAAAATTCAATGCCTCATGAAGATGTATTTGTTCGATTGTTCGTTGAACCACTTCATGGCATACCGCCATGAATGGTTTATCGCCTTCCGCCTACATGTATCACCAACTGGGCTACTATGAGAACACGGTTTGAAGCCAGGTTCAAACCCTCAGAAGATTCACATGCTTTGTTAGTACAACTCATCCAGATGAAAAAAGGACTGCATGAACATATGAGGGAATTCATTGCCAGGTTTCAAAAGATACTTTGTAAGATTCCACCACGCTTTCCCTTAATGATGAAAATTAGAAGGTATTTTTCGTTAATGCTTTATCACTTTGAAGTTGGTTATCAGCTACGTGAGAACGTCCCGCTAATTTGTTGACAGCTCAAATCATAATGAAGGGGGTCAATTAATGAAGAGTCATGTCTTTTGACCTTTGGTGCCAAGCATGGAAAATTATAAATAAGGGTTTGGACATTCATTTGTACATGTCATTATGAATATGGAAATCTGAAAATTGTGAGATTGTTTCTCATCAATTCCTATTGGGACGCAAACCCCTTTAGAGGTCTTATTCTTGGGATGAAAACCCCATTGAATCTGACTTTAAACATTGTAATCATTGCATATTATTTGAATTCCAAATATTATATATATTCAGATTTATTCTGTGAATTCCAGTGGTACGACTTGCATTAGAATTGGAATAATTAATTGTATGTGGCAAATAATATCATAAATCTGCTCCTAAATAGGTCGCTTTGACATTAGAAGGCTTATTTTACAGTTTGCACGCAAACCGGAGACATTTTCATGCAAATCAAACCCATTTCCCAAGGCTGTGTTTTCCAAGAAATTTCAGTTTATAACAGCAGTACGATTTGGGCTAAAATCACTTTGATTTGGTCTGAAATCAATTGCATAGTATTTGATATTTATTAATAATTGTTTAATAATCATTGTTGGAGAATTTGGGCACATTTTCTCATGAAATAACTCTGCTGCAATTTTATACCAAAACTCTGATTTTTTGTCGAAGTCCCAAAAGGGATATTTCCGAGTGGGGGTTGTTTTAATTCAAAATAAGCATCCCATTTATTTTAAGAGTCGGAAACTAAAAGAACATGAGCAAAATCTTTCCATCTATGATAAGGAAATGTTGGCCATTATGCATGCCTTGGACAAATTCTAGCAATATCTAGCTTGTGGCAAGTTTGTTGTCAAAATTGGTCATAATGGCCTATGGTTCTTTCTTTATCAAAAAGATATGAATGACCGGCAATAAAATGGGTGAGCTAAATACAAGCATATGATTTTGACATCGAATATGTTAAGAGGAAAAATAATGAGGTGGCAGATGCTCTATCTAGAAAGCCCACTCCTTGTTCATTGGATGGTGCAAAGATTGAAGAAGCTTCACTAGAAGACGCAGAAATTTCAGATCAGCCAAGCTTGCAATTTCTTGGGGCGAGCAATTTTGGGAGAGTAGGACTATACTATCCCCTTCTCAATGCTAGTCCTCTTGGAAGTCTTTGCGCCCATTTCACTTCTCGTGTGCAAGAAAGAATTGAGCAAGGGAAGTAACTGAAATATTTTTCAGTTGTTTTCGTGAGCTTTGCATTCTTCTTTTTAGTTTTCTATGTATAGTCAAGTCGGTTGGGAAAGATGAAAAACCAACCGAAGAGAAGAAAGAAAAAGGAGAAAAAGGAACTATTAATAACCCCAAGGAGGTCGGTCTTCTTAAGAAGACTTTAATTGGTTTTTGGCGCCACATCAAGCTATAAGAAGGGGTCGCTTGGCTTGGAAGAGGTTATGCATCTTTAGAAAATTATTTCTCTTGGAGTTCGACCATGTTCGCTTTCTCTCTCTCCATCGAGGACGAAAACCCTCTCGGAAAGCCTATTGAGAACGAAACCTCTCAATAACAAGGTTTTAAAACCAATCGAACCGAACCAGAACCAACCGGTTCAACCGGTTTACTAGTTTTTCGCATGAACCAAATGCTATAGAACCGGATCGTTTGACCGGTTTGGCCTCAAACCGGTCAAACCAAATGGCCACCCAAATCGCCATTTGACCCTACACAAATGGTATACGCCAATTTTAATAAAAAAATGTTTTTTTAATACATTTTCTATTTTTTATTTGTTCTAAACCCTAATTTGGTGTTATAAATACACCCCCCTCTATTCACTTCACACCTCTCTCATTGAGCATTTGTGAGCATAAGATTGAAGAGTTTAGTTTTGGAGTGAGCTTGGAAGTTGGAGGCTTGGAGCTTGTTTGGCATTGCTTGTGGGCTCTTTGTGGTGATATTGGCATCCATTTGTGAGCACCTCACCTCTATTTGTGAGCACCTCTCTTATTTGGAAGGATTTGGAGGATTGGGGCAGCATTGAAGAGTGTTCATTTGGAGTGAGTTTGGGGGTTGTTTGGCATCAAGTGTGGGCTCTTTGTGGTGGTCTTCACATCTACATTTGGAGGGTGCAGCCCATATACAAGCTTGAGTGTTTCTTCACCTCATTTGTGTGCACATTGAAAGGTATGTTACATTTTAAACTTGCCCCTATTTGTAAATTTTATTAAATAGAAAATCTGAAATTTATTGTTTTTATTTGTGTTTTCATATTTCTTTGCATTTGCAATGGCCTCCAAAACAAATGACCCTACATGGAGCCATGCAGACGTAGTTGATAATCAAGTTTTTTGTAAATATCGTAAGAAACACATCAAGGGGTGGGCAATTCATAGGTCAAAACAACACTTGGCTGGCCAAAGAGGCCAAGTTTACCCATGTGATGCACTTGATATAGGTTGAAATGAAAAACTTGCTTGAAAAAATAAAGAAGAGAAGGCTTGGCAAAAAGAGATGGAAGCTGAAATAGGGAGGAGGGAACATGCCTTGAGTGTTAAAGGATCTTGCTCCGACCCTTTTGTCCATGTTAGAGACCCCTTTCGGCATATGCCTCCCCATCCACTCATAGTCAAAAACCGGCCTCAAAAAAGAAAGACCATTCAAATCTTTTTCGATCTTCCACATCTCGCTAGTCCCCGCATGCCAACAGAAAATCAGCCCACCTTGGATAACCATTGGAAGAAGCAATACAAAGAAGCAACTTTTGAATACATTGCTAGATGGTGGTATGACGCAAATATCTCTTTCAATACAAAGGAATTCGCAAAATACATATACAAGTTGGAAAGAGAAAATAAAGCTCTCAGAGAGCAAGTACTAAATCTTCAAAACACCATGGAAAGAGGACAACAAGAGTTAGTCATTCTAAAACAAGATCTAGGACATTTGAAAACAACTGGCAAGAAAAACCTTGAAATGGTAAAAGGGAATGAAACAATACAGATAAACGAAATTCAATCAATAATTGAAAACATGGAAATGAAAGAAAACCAACTGAAGGATTGGATAGAAGAGGCCAAATCTTGGTCACAAGTAGTAAGTGGATCATCAAGTGAGCAAAAACAAATCATAGAGAAACACATCAAAATACAAATAAAAGAAGAAAGGGACAAATAAGACAAAGCAACAAATTTCATTATCAAAGGTTTGAAAGACTTCAGTGAAAAGGAAAAAACTGACATTTTGGAAAGGGACTTCCTTAAAGACCAACCAAAGTGGACAAGTTGTATACATCAAGCCAATAGGATTGGTAGGAGAATAGGAGTGTTGGCTAGATTTTCTGCACAGCTGAAAACCTAGTAGTCATGAGATAAATCTCCCTCATTTACCGGTGAGGCTCCCGTGTAAGATTTTGTCAATTATATTTCCTAATATCTATTTGTTGGTGTTACTTTAATTGCGTAGCTCATGGACCATAACTAGGCAATTTTGCAGCAAGTAAGCAACTGTAAGCAATATGTGCAGGAAAGGGAAATAATTAAATATGAGAAGAAAGGAAAGGAGATGTGCAACCTAACCAATAGTTGACAGAGTTGATCACATGCACATAGACGAAACAAATAGATCTTAAAATGCAGAATTTGAAGCAAAGGAAAGTTTCAGATCTAGATCTAAGACAACACAAAGTTTATGCAGAGATCTAAAAAGAAATAAGAAACGAATGCACCGTTGACACAAAGTTCTCTCGCAAAATCTGCCTCTTCTCTATTCCTCCGCTTTCAGAAAAGCTATTAGGGGTTTCACTCAAAGTCCGGAAAACAAGAATGCTGATTACCAATTTCAATCCTTTAACCCAAGGTTCTTCCTCTATTTATAGTGTATAAAAGGCAATTACGAATAGGAAGCTTTTTTAATGAATTTCCACATGTTGAAGCTATGAAAAAGGGAAGCAACTGCAATCTTCCTCCTAGAATTCCTCTTTGCATGACATGCATAATTTATAACTGAAAATAGAACCTTCTATTTTGCATGTCTGCCACCTATTTCCAAGTAATTGACTTCTTCCAGTAACTTGAAATAATGGCTTTTAAACCAATCACTTAAGTTTTACAATTTAATTGATTACTCAATTACTTTGTCGGAGAAAATAAGAGAAAGAAGAAGAAAGAGGAAAAGAAATTAGAAGAAAGCTGCAACACTCTGTCTTCTTTTGCCATTTTCTCGCATGTAGTTGACTCTTTTGCCTTTGATTCTCACCAAACTGGATCTAGAAGTAATGCCGATCGTGATTTTCCCGCGAATGTTGCCTCCGACTGCCAAGCTTTGCAATTCTTTTCAAAGATATGCACCAAAGGCAATGTTTTCTGTAAACAATTCGCATAAAACTCATCATTTTTTACTTTTAATCAGTATGTGAGCAATTTTAAATTCGGAAAGCACTCTAGGTGAATGCAAATACAAGTCAATTTAATGAAAGCTTCAACTGGAAGATTGGGAGCACATGCACAAGATCCCAGAAGGAATTTTCCATGCACTGAATTCCACACGGGCTGTGTTAGAAACAAGAGGATGAATTTTTGCCGAAGCCTTTGCAATTATGAGATCTAGATCTGTCAATTAAATCGGTGATAGGTTCAGGGCCTATGTCTGTATCATTGACTTCAACAAATCTAGAAGCTATGCATGATTCTGCTGATCTTTTTCTTTCATCATGCTTCATCATGGCTGGGACAATCTTTGTCTGAGCTCTTTTTCTTTTAATTCTCACGGATTCCTTGCAATTGAATCAATTTGTGCAGATCCGCAACTTCTTCGATTCGAAGATATATTCAATGTACCTTACATTGATTTGAGCATCTGTGATGAATACATCAACATGCAAATACTCAAAATGACAAAAATTAGGCTATTCCAACCCTAGGCGCCAAAACTAGAAGCTTCTCGGCAGTGGAAAATATTTATTAATGCAACATCCTCCTTTTGGCGCCAAAACCTGTCTGGGCTGCAATCTTCATAAAAAAGAAATAAGTGCTTCTCCTTTATGGCATCCCATGCTTATATAACCTCCAACATGCTATTTTTAATAATTGTCTCTTCCTATTTCTGGCAATTTAATTAATTAATAGCCATGTCTATTCATCCAATTTGGGCACCCAATTATGCATGTTGCTGGTTGCTTTTTATGAATTTATTTTATTTATTTTTAGCATGCATCCTTGACTTCTCTTTAGCTTTTCCTTTTGCATTGACTTTCCTTCCATACATGGTGCCAAAATTAGATTTTAAAAGTAATTAATAAATAACATTAAATGCATTGTTTAATGCCAAGGTGGGTCGCACTTTTTGGCATGGGTGACTGCTAAAAATAGGAAGTCAACTTGATGGGAATTTCCACCCTACACTGCAGCTCCAAAATTCCCCTCTTCCACTTAAGTGATTTGTCCTCCATCATGGGAATTTTCACCTGCGCTAGACGGTAAGAAATTCCCACCTGCCTGCCACTCCCAAAATTCCCACTGGCAGCCTTAAATCATCTCCCAAAAAGTGTGACTTGTATGGAAAATAGCCTTCTTTGAAAAGTGCGACTTGCATGGGTGAATAAACCTCTTTGATGGGAAAAGTTAGCCTGCTAGGCAAGCAAGAAATTCCCATCGGTGCTTTAAGTGATTTTTCTTTATAATGAGAATTTTCACCCTACGTTGCAGGTAAGAAATTCTCGCCTGCCTGCTACCTCCAAAATTCCCATTGCAGCTTAAGTGACTTTGACTTGATGGGAAAAAGTAACCTGTAAGGCAGGCAAGAAATTCCCACCTGCCTGCCACTGCCAAAATTCCCACTGGCAGCTTAAAGTCTTCCTTCCAAAAAGTGTGACTTGCATGAAAGATAGCTCTTTTCCAAAAGTGCGACTTGCACTGTGACTTTTGCCTTTAAAATTGCGTGAAAATTCGTCATTGAAGGTAGCGTGAAAATTGAACACTGAAGGCAGCTTTGAAAATTGCGATTGGGCATTTCTTTCCTTTTTTGGATTTTTGGTGAAGAAAACACAAGTACGTAATAAAATTTGTCATTTTTGGAAAGGGTCCGGAAGATGTAGCAAAGAAAACCTTGCATGTGCCATAACTTTCACTTGTGGCTCCATTTCGGTGTCGTTTTCGCTAAAAGTGCATATTTTCTCGAGCTCTACGCATTGATGGCAATATTTTTCTTATTTTCATCAAATTCCTTTTTGCACCTTTTTGGACCAAGCAACTTCTTCAATCTTCCAAAGAATCCCGAGCTTTGATCACCCGTAGAGAGTTAGTTAAAAAAATACTGGATAGCTTTTTCAAAACCCTAAGCCTGGGGAAAGATCTGGCAAGAAGAATGAATAGGCTAAGGGAATTGTCGGAGAAAACAAACCAAAACATATACATAAAGAAATAAAACAAAACAAAATAACTTCGGGTAATTGATAGAAAAATTTCTCCATTTAGCTGATCTACAAAAATTCTTCCCCCCGGGTGAATGTCCTGTGGTAATAATGATGGGGTGAAGTGCTTTATATAACCTAAATCCTCCAATTTTAGCTCAATCTATTTTTAAAATAATTTTATTTATTTAATAAATAAATAAATAAAACTCTTACGCAGACAAAGGTTTGGCGAAGGGATTGAGTGAGCTTTGCATGTGGATATTTGTCGATTTGGCTTTTATGACTCTCTGGGATATCTTAGAGCAATGCAAACAACTGCAAGCAAAACAAACACAAAACGACCCGTTACTTTGAAAAGAACGAAAAATTTAAAGGGGTAGTCCCAGATTTCAGGGTGAAATCTCGGGGACACCAAGGAGGAAACGATCGTCATGTGCGAGTTGTCATGAGAAATGTAGAAGACAAACATGCTATCCTAAAAAGTAGAGGACTTCTTAGAGGCACACATATATATCTAGACGAAGATTTGACATTTGCCCAACAAGAAGATCGAAAGAAGGAATGGGAGAAAGTGAAAGAAGCAAGAGAGGCAGGAAAATGGGCACAGTTGAAGAATGGGAAAGCCCAAATCAGCGATCAAATGTCAAGTAAGAAATAGGGATTCGGGCCCCACGGGAATCCATGCACATAGTAAGTTGGAATTGCAGGGGTTATCCATGGAGAAGAGGACCCAAATTGGGGCCCATAGCAGAGGGGAAAGATATTATTATTCTTACGGAAACGCATGAACATGAGGACTCATGAAGTCCTGAATTTGAATGGTACAAAAATTCAGTTTGGAACAAAGAGAACGGGTAACAGTTAAGGACATGGGGGATCACAATACTAATCAAGGAATTATGGCTTGAGATCGTCAAAGTTGAAAAGGAGGATCCAAATAAGCAATACATATGGCTGAAAATATCAGATAATGAGGCAACAATCAGATTGGCCACTTGTTACTTTGCACCGAAAAGTTCAAAGACTTATAAGAGAAGGAATTTAGATAATGAAGACCCATATGCTTTGCTAAAAAAGACATTTCAGTATTCAGTACCTCAGGGGAAATAATTCTAATGGGTGACTTTAATGCAAGGACTGCAAACAATCAATCTCTTCAGTTGAACAACGAAGAAGGTGGGGATGACAATCCTTTATGGCTTAATGAAGAAGAGGACCAGCTTTGGGAAAGAATATCAGAAGATGGTAATGGAGAGGTGACACATTTTGGGTCGAGCTTCTAGGCCTATGCAGCTTATACGACATGGTTATTTGTAATGGCATGAGGGCTTGGCCCAGATCAGTAGTATCACTTGCAAAACATACAATGGTCAAAGTGTAGTGGATTATGTCATCTTCTCCCAAAGCTCTACTTCTCGGTTGCTTGAGTTCAAAATAGGGGATTGTCCTATCGAGCTAAAATCTGATCATAAACCTCTCTTTGTCAAGCTTGGTACCATCTCAAATCAGCACCAAAGAAAACAAGTTCATCACATACAAAAGACAACTCAACAACAAGGCAAAGTCATTGTAAATAAAGAAAATCAGAAATCTTCACTGCTGCCCTTGAGCGGCAATTTCAAATAACATGAAATGATATAGAGAGCAAGGCAACCAAGGGGACAAATAATTATGTGCACAGTAATTTGTTGATTCCTTTAATTCACAAGGCATTAAGTGCTTGCAAAAGATCTAAACCTAGAAAGGGAGTTGCAAATATTTGTCCAACAAATCCATGGTATGATTTAAGAGTGCGTAATATCCCCTTCTAGGATATTAACTAATTATTATTAAATACTTGCAAAAATAAACACTTCAAAGATAAACCCTCTTAGGTTTACCTCAACGAACCCTAGTGTCAGCTTCAATACAACCCAAATAGGGTCGGAGTGAGCCAAGGTGAGGGTTTGATGGGCAATCCAGTTTGTATTTACACTCCTTTATCCAATACAATTTGCAGAAGTAAAAATAATAAATAATAACTGCTGAAAATTAGCTGAAACTTTAGAAATTAATAACTCCCAAAATACTAACTCTTTTAACTTGAAACCCAATGTAGTAGAAAGGGAAAATTATGAGTTTCTCATCAAAATAAATATTAGATCTTTGCATGCACTAGAACCCACTCAAATCATCCCCCGAAATTCCAAACCCAGTCGCTAGGGTTAGGGTAAATTGCATAAATAGTTTTCAGCACTTAGAACTCTTCAAAATACTCAATAACATGCAGATTTTACACTCAATAAAATGCGCCAATACCCTAGACAAGTCGCCAAAGCTAGAGAGAAAATATCACGCACAAACACCTTCAACACAAGAGAGCAAAATGGAAAGAACAATGGAGTCTTCAATAATCTTCAATAATGGATCCAAATAAGAGAGATCAATGCAAGAACTAGGGCATACATCCCAATTCTCCAAGCATGGAGTGAAATCAATAATTCATCAACATGCCCTCTAAGGAAATGCGACCTCCCTTTTATAGAACTAAGGGGTGCAATATCCAATAAAGACCTACCTTTCCCTTTTGGAGGGAAAACATAAACTCTCATTAAAATATTTAATACTAAGACTATGTGCACTTTATTTATTTTTTAATTAAATAAATAAAAGTAACTAACATATGTGCACGATAAACTAACTAAAAAGACTCCCACTTGTAGCGCTAGACATGTCAAGGGGTTACAATGCAAATGAAAAATAAATATTAATAATGTCTCAAAAAAGGGGACATTACAGTCCTCCCCTCTAAAATTGCTTACCCTCAAGCAATAGCAAGCTCATAGATCCATGCATCATGCCCCAAAGGGAAGATGTGGGGTGGTGCATCCAAAGCCTCAATCCGGTGCCTGTCAAGTGGCAAAGAGTCGGAAAGAACAAATTTTTTTACTTATGTCAACCCAAAATATGGGTCATCAGCTCTATAACATGTGCTCCAAGAGATGGTGTCCTCAATATGGCATAGAGAGTCATCATAAGGACGAGCTTTGCTAAGCTCCAAGGCTACCCAATCAAAAATGCCCTCATGAAATGAACAGAACAACAATCTTCCTTCACATGTCTTCAATCCTACACATGAAGCAAACTCATTAGAAAAACAAGTGTTGAGAAACACTTTTCCTGTTTCTTCTTCATGTCTCCAAGGCATGGAGAGCTCCCAAATCTTTCTCATGTATGGGTTGTCCCCAAAATTTGTTATGTGGCTCCCAACACTGCTGTAATCATGCATTATTCCCTCAAAAATCAGAATTAGGATGGCTGGTTTCCACCCCCAAATAGTCACCCATGAGCCAAAATCAAGTACCAACAACCATGTCACCAAATGTATGTAAAAAATCTGAATTTTTGAGGTGATAGTGGAGCTGGACCTAATGGTATTATCCATAAAAATGAGAGGACAACAACTAACATAATTCAGAAATTTTTTCCCAACATGAATGATCATCAAGCTAGTGAACAAAAATGGCTCCCATGTAACCGAAATTTCATCCTCAACCATGACAAACTGAAAATTATCCAAAAACACAACTGCAAATAAAGTATCTTGAGAAAAGTTCATACCATGTCCCTTCAAACCTCTCATACTTTTCATTGAAGCCCAAAAGATGGTGGCCATGCAAGCAACATCAATCATACATTCCCAATACTTATCCTTGGTTGATTTTACCCTTAGAAGCATCTCAATCAAACACCCAAATGAAAGACATAACTGTAGCTCAAAATCTGAAAATGAACTTCTTACCATGCAAAGTGTAGTCCATGTGATCCATTCTTCTTCCACGTCTTCCAAAGAGATAAGAGTTAGCATCATTTGACAAAGGAAATGAAACGATATTCCTGTATCCAAACCAAACTTGCAAAACCCAAATCCTTTTATCCCCTTACCACATGAAGCAATATGTGCAAGATAAAACCACAAATTTCCTCTTCTTCTATACTCAAAAGGAAAGGAGAGTTGAAATATAATGCATGTATTTATGAATATTATCGTAGAAAACCAAGGAACCTTGTACCTTACTTTGTGCCACTAACTTTCCCTTAGGACAGGGGCAAAACACATGAAATCATCACACCTTTGTGCCTTCTAATAATGAATTCCCCATACGGACCAGCAAGCTTATTGTTATGGTTTCCATCATTGGGAAGAGTGATAATCACTATTTCTCCTTTTCCATCATTTTCCATATGCGCCCAAATGTTAACAGCAAAGAAGCGTACCAACAAAAATGCAACCAATATACTCCATGTTGCACCTCATATCCATCTCCTATAATGCTCAAAATCATATCCATCAAAGCTCAACATACGAGGAGAAATAAAACAAGAAAGATCATACCTTAGGCTGCCCCTAACATCTACAAAATACAGAATTTCTAAGTTTGGAACAGCGCTTAGTTCCTCATTACTTTCCTTGTCTAAAACCTCTTTGTCTTCACCACAAACTTTCATACTTGGTGGGTAATGACTTGGGACATCCATGAGACTCATGTTTGGGTGACAAACCTCATTCAATTGCCCATTAGGGCTTGCTGTTTGGAAAATTACAGTGAACTGCAAATTACCATAAACATTCCATGATGTCCTTTCTTCATAAGCATACCTCTTCACAAGCCCATCTTCATAGTCCTCTTGAAAACCTGCTCCTTTTGCACTCATGTTCAACTTGATGCAATTAGTAGGCACTAATAATTTGTCAAACATCAAAAGATTATTACCATACAATGAATGCTTCAAGATTTCTTCTTTTTGCCACATAGAAGTAGACACAAATGATGTATTATATGAATGAGTATACCCTTCTACGGTGAGATCATTGACCATGCCTTCTCCTTGCCCTTCAAATGGCTCGTGGTGGGGTTGAACAACTCCCCTCAAATCTGATTTTTCCATCACATGTTCCTTTGCCATCATTTCTTCTTGATCATGCATATGCTTGACACTAATATCCTCTTCATGCCCATCAACCAAATTTGATTTCTCCTTGCACCCATTCAAACCCATGCAATCATTAGATGCCAAAAATTCATCATCAAAAACAAGAGTGCTCATACCTTGGATGCATGTTTTTACTTTGCTTGCACATTGATTCACAACTCTTCTTGCTAAGGAGTGAGCAAGACATGACTCCTTTTGTTCCAATCCTTCCACAAGTATGGATAACAAAGGTTGTGGAGGTTCTTCATACTCATTCAACATTAGAGACATTATTGTTTGCATAGAATCCATTACTTCATGTGAATGTTCCTCATGTATAACATCAAAGAAAACCTCAAACATGTGCAAAATGAGGTCATTACAATCAAGATCTAACATTGGAATGCAAGACCTTACCTTGAGCCATGTTCTTCAAGATCTTAACCCTCTTATCAAAGTGAGGGTTTGTGATGTCCCAAAGCTTTTGAAAGCTTCCAACCATGAGATCATATACCTCCTCCATAGTAGTATCATCATATGGCAAACTTGGGGTTGCTATCCGTGTGACTTCACTAATGCATGCAATGACCAAAAGTCTCACATCCACCTCTTCATGTCTCAACAAATTAGTTCTAGCCAAGTGTGTTACCAAAGGAGCTACAATTGAAAACATAGAGCTATAATCAAATTGCTCTATCAAACATAAACAACTCACTATCTCATCAAGAGTGTGGAACAATACACTCCTTTCAAATGAAATTATCGTCGAATTAATGGTCATAATGAAAATTATTTCTATGTTCTAAAATGAAAAATTGGCCACCTTAAGCATTATGGTCTCATTTCATTTGCTACACAAAATGTTACATGTTCATCTCCAATTGCTACATCCCACTGGGTTCCTAAATTTGATTCATCTATGTCTAATGAGCATCATGTCATCACTTCTAATGTTCCTTCTTCGATCACTCAAGCACCGCCTATACAACCCATTCCAACTAAGAAATCACCTCTCAAGGTCCGTCCTCCATCACCTCCTCCTACTAAGTCTTCTACCATGTCACCAACTCCTAAGCAACTTCCTCTCAAATGTAGTCCAACACCTCCTCTCAAGTATTTTACGGCGTTACCAATCCTAAATAAGCAACCACTCACTAAGCAAGACCAAAAACTCTAGATGGCCTCTTTTGAATTCCTCATTTCAACCCAAAATCTAGCCTTGATCCTATTTTTTATCCTACCTACCATTGTGATAACAATATGATTTCTTACGATACATTTCAAACTTTGTCACCATTGTAATGTCTTTCTTACATCGTCTCTAGCATCTACGCTCATACTTGACGCTTTGTGCTTAATGTTTAATATTTCTTAAGCATCAATACAAATCCTTTGATACACACATTGTATTGTCATTACCCTATGACGCACTCTTGTGCTAAGGTTCACACTTGACTGTTAAGGGCATACTACATCCATGAACCTCACATACTACACATTTCACGCTCCACGCTTCATGATACATCTTTCTAGCATTCCATTCTCACACATCATACTACCTTATGACACACTCTAGTTCCATGGTTCATACTCAACTATTAAGGGTCTAAATATGAAATGAACCTCACCACATTCAAACTTTTTACGCTCTATGCTTCGGTGATCTATCTTTCTAGCACACAATTTCAAACTATTTCCCGATGACACACTCTTGTTCTATGGTTCATTCTTAACTCGCCAAGGGGTATTTTATAAATGAACCTCATCTCATACTCATAAAATCCACCGGGCACGCTTCTCCTATCACATTCACATTGCATATCATTCCATCTCACTCATCCACAACATATTGCATATCTTGGTCAGCATTTACTCTTGCTTACTTATACTTACATGTACACTTTGTTTCCCATGCTAGATGGATACTTAATATGTCAATATATCTTTTCTATATACACATGTGCATTCACTTGGTCTTTAGTTGTGAATGTAGACTTCCTACATATCTTTACATGTAGCAACGATGCTTGGCATTGTACCTCTTACCAGTCCCACCGAGGCTCTTGGGGCATCTACTTTCTTACACACTACATGTGTTATTGTTTCAATTTATACTACTTCCTATTCTTACTAACACACTACTTATTCCACTGGTACATACCCGCTTTGACATACTTTTTATCTTTCTAACATGTTAACGGGTGCTTCATGTGCAACATTTGATTTGCAGGAACTATTTGCCACCATGGTTATCTATTGCATCTTGCTTGACACTATTTTCCATTTCTATCTACTTGTATGCTATTGTTTGCGAGCTATGCCCTATGTCTTGTTTGATCATTGCTTGTATGTTTTTGGCCTCTTTGGCCCTGATTCACTTGTGACATTATGAGCGATGTCCCATGTTTGAAACCCACTTTTCATGGTCCATCTTGTATGACATGTTTGCTAGCTTTTTATACTAACACATGCATCTATCCACTTTGTTTTCATGTTTCTTGGTTTCTACCATGCACACTCCCCCCTTGGAAGGATACAGTTTCAGATCAACATCAAGTCCTCTCTTTTGGATTGCATTCTCCTAGTGACGTCACATGTACCCCAAATGAGGTGGGGTATATACTTGGTGAATCACCACCCAATACAACATCTCGAGCTTCAAGACATGCTTGCACAATATAGGAACAAAATATACTATAGTTACGTAAACATACCATAATCGACTTGGGCCTCCATTCAAAGACATACTCGACGCCCGAGATACGACACTAAGACCCGAGCACTCCTAACCTCTCCCGGGTGCCTATGTCCCGGGGAAGATACAATTACTTTCTCAGATCGACATAGTTCATAGAGCATTTTTCACAGTAAAGGCACAATCCTCCAACAAAGAGAATGTATTCTTTCTCCATTTCAATTTCAAATAAATATGGAACTAAATAAGGTAAAACTTAGAAAAACTATGATCACACCATTTGCAATGGTGTATAATTGGGAATCAATCATAAAAGGTGAGTAACACTAGACCTGTCTCCCCAACACTTTTCTAGTCCGTGGCATGATATCGCCCAAAAACTTGTTTTGGCGTGAGATCACCCAAAAACTTGTTCTCGCACAACATTTTCAGGACATATTTATATCCTTTTACACTCATGTTCATTAGGTGCACACTTTCCTTTTACTACTTTTACACATTTACATAATTTTGCAAGAGTTTTCATAATACATGACTTTGACTACTCTTTCACTCTTCTTTTGCAAGACTGTCCTTAATATGGAACAAGAGACAACCCTACATCAAGCACAATAATAGTTACAACACAATACACTTCACCTTTAGGGTCATTTCCTCTTTCTTATCTCCCACGCTTCATTCTTATCACTTCACGCTTTCACTTGTCTCTTCATCATGCTATCAACATCACACTCTACATGGTTATTAGGTACGCATCTCTTATCTACTTTATGTTATCGAGTATTCACTCAACAACATAAAGTGGGGGAAAATGTAGACACAAAATCATGCACTTGGGTACATTTCTAGGTCCTAAAAGCATACTTGCATTCATATGATTCCTAAGCGAGAAAAGTATTAATTATAGCTATTTTTGGCCTCTTTTCCTTGTTTCTTATCTTCTTTTTGGTCTTTTACACCCTACAAACCAGTTGATAACTCACTTATTTATCTTTCATGGCTTCGGACACCAATACCTAGCCATGATACTAGCGCTTAGGTGCCCTCATCCCCTCTGGGTGCCCCTAAGCCTTACTTCTTTTGGGTCTCTTTTATCTTTTGGGAATCTTATTTTCTTATGGGTCGACTTCCAATTGTTAATTACGAAATTCAACCAAAACAATACCCGTTTAAAAGAAGAAAATTGCTCGATTTACCTCAAACAATTTACAATAATTCTGAAATATTTTTTTCCACTCTGAATATGCCAAACAAAAAATTTTCTAAATCTGAAAATGGGAGACTTATTATAAATAGTAAGTTCGTCACTATCCCTAGCTGAATTTAGAAAAATGACATAACTTGCTCAAAACACCTTGGAATTGCATGAAAATTTGGAGAATGGTAGATAATATTATGTAGAAACTTTCCCAAAAAGAATTCTCTGAAAATAATTGAAATCTGATTTTTAAAACCCGAAACACTGTAGAAAAATATAACTTCAAAACTCCGTATCTTTGGCTAGGAAAGTCCAAAAGAGCTGAAATTTTAGATCTTGGGTCAAAAAAATATGAGAAAGAATATCCGAAAACCAGATTTTGACTAGCGAACACTAAACCCTAATTTTTGCCCAAAAATTAGGTCGCCCAAAGACATTTAGGGCGCTAATTCAACTTCAAGATTTATGAAATTAATTTCGCTTTATTCCTCCTTGTTTTTGCCACACAAACCCCCACAAGAGTAGAGGAGGAAAGAAACTATGATACCACCGTGATATCCCCTCGTAGGATATTAACTGGTAGGATATTAACCGATTATTATTAAATACTTGCAAAATAAACACTTAGAAGATAAACCCTCCTAGGTTTACCTCAACGAACCCTAGTGTCAGCTTCAATACAACCCAAATAGGGTTGGAGTGAGCCAAGGTGAGGGTTTGATGGGCAATCCAGTTGGTATTTACACTCCTTTATCCAATACAATTTGCAGAAGTAAAAATAATAAATAATAACTGCTAAAAATTAGCCGAAACTTTAGAAATTAATAACTCCCAAAATACTAACTCTTTTAACTTGAAACCCAATGTAGTAGAAAAGGAAAATTATGAGCTTCTCATCAAAATAAATATCAAATCTTTGCATGCACTAGAACCCACTCAAATCATCCCCGAAATTCCAAACCCGTCGCCAAGGTTAGGGTAAATTGCATAAATAGTTTCCAGCACTTAGAACTCTTCAAAATACTCAATAACATGCAGATTTTACCCTCAATAAAATGCGCCAATATCCTGAGACAAGTCGCCAAAACTAGAGAGAAAATATCACGCACAAACACCTTGAACACAAGAGAGCAAAATAAAACAGAGAAGTAAAAGATTGGTTTGTACAAGTGCCTGAGCGCATGATCCCCGATGAGATGCAACAACTTGAGGTTCACCGACAGATCAATTTCATCGGCAGAGCCATATGTACCTTTGGGAAAAAACCTTGCAAAGATTGCGAAGGGATGTGGACCAACGAGGTAAGCAATTCTAAGTTTTTGAAGTTCATTTAATTAAACTTTTTAATGAAAAATCATTAATTTTTAACATAAGACAATCTAATTTGTTGAATTACGCTTTAGCCTTTAAGTTATAAGTTTTACTTTTAATTTTTAAGCTCGTGTTTTGGTCGTCATTGTTTACTAATTAAACATTACATTTTTTATCGCAGCACATTGGTGGGATTCATTTGGTAGTCATGACCTCAATCGCAAAAGTTTGCAATTAGGATCTGAGCGAAACTCGCAGTGCTTTTGGATGCAAGTGCAATTGGTTTGTCGTTGAGCGGATTCACACGAAGAAGAGAAAACGTTTGGAACAACGGTTGAATGATCTTGTCTTTGTGCAGTACAACCTTCGGCTAAGGCGCAACCAATGCCATTCTTGAACCAAGACCTCGATACGATCCCATTGTCTTGGATGATATAGATCCAACCTTAGATTGGGTAGAGGAGAGTCAACCAATAGAGTTTGATCCCGATGACTTGGGGTGGATGGGTTTGGATCAGGATGATGAGCCATTAGCAACATCGCCGCCACCATCACGAGACATAACAGGCACTAGTCGCACTCGTGCTACTCCCCGTGCCAATATAATTGTTGCACATGCACCTGAGGATTTGGATGGGTCCGAGTCAAAGCCAAGAGGCCGGTGATGATATTGATGAGGATGACCTTGAGGATCCCATTTCTAGCAAAGGTGTAGAGTTTAATGATTGATCATTGATGTCATCTAGTTTATTCTAAAGTTTTGTAACTTGTAGTATTTGTAATGTATCAATGATCATAACATGTGTTTTTTTGGAGTCTCGGACTATGGAAGCCATTTAGAGCCTCATTGTTTATGTATTTTGTTTCGGAATCTCATATATGATATATGTATTGTGTATTGGACTTGGAGTTCGTGCCATTTTGCTATAAACACCTTTCTTATATATATAAGTCAAAACTTTGCATATTTTGTGTGTAATTGTTGGAATCATGGTTTTTAACCTTTCAAATATATTGTTTTAAATAAAAATATAACATTTTATGTATTTTTTAGTAAACCGGTTCATAAAGTTTGAACCAGCCCGATTCTAGTTCGTTCGGGTCCGACCCTCGGCCGGTTGCATGAAATCCGGTTCCGATTTTTAAAACATTGCTCAATAGTGAGTTGGTCTGAGGATGAAACCCCTCAAACTTGCAACAAGGTGATCTAACAAGGAGTTATTTTCAGTTTTGAAGGCATTTCCAACTCTCTCCTAGGGTGGCGACTTGCCCTAAGGTGGCATTTGGGGTCTTCTAGGGCACGACAACATCAAACTCAGCCATCATTGTGTTTCTCATATTTTTAGCAGCTGGAATCTACATTTGGACTTCATTTTGGGGCTTGGAATCCTTCATTTCCAGCCATCTTTGTAAGGGTGTTCATTGTTGTTATTATATTTAATTAAATAAATTCCAGTGAGGGATTCAAAACTTATTTATTGGTTTATATTTGTTCAAAAATATTTCTAATTTTCCTTGCATGTTTTGGATGGTGTAAATGATGCATTTTTGGAGAGATATTGCATTTTCCTTGTGTTATAAAAATCAGATTGTTGTACCTTGTCGTAAATTTCAGTTGGTTGACATAATTTTCAGTTTAGTATCTATTTGGGTTTGTGCAATTTCCCTTTTGTTTCAGTTAGATCCCGGAAAAAGGGCATTACACGTTTAAAATTATTTGCATTGAATTCCGTGTAAACTCCATACAATTTTTTTGGTTTGATGCATTATTTTTCGTATCAAAATTGCTATTTAGACCTTCAAGGTATAAATATTTCAGAATGGAAATCCTAGTAGACAAATATTTTGGTTTCAATTTCCACACTTGGAAAGTTAAAATCTAGATGCAATTAATGAACAAAAATTTGTGGAGTATAGTTAATGGAAAAGAAAAACCACCCATTGATGCTGCTAAATTGTTAGAGTGGGAAAACTGCAATGATAAAGCGAAAGCTATAATCGGGCTTGCTCTTTCTGACTCAAACTCCATCATATAGATTTAGATAAATTGTCCAAAGAAATCTGGGATAACTTGAGTAGATTGTTTGGGGCAAAAGCAGTGAATGCTAAATTTTCTTTAAAGCTTCAACTATTTCGATTCAAGATGGCCGATGATGTTACTATGTCTAGTCATATAAACAATCTAAGATCTCTTCTTAGACAATTAGCAGAGGTTAAAGCTCTAGTAGATGACGAAGACTTTAAAGCCATTTTGTTAAACAATTTTCCCTCTTCATATAGAAATGTCATTTTTACTCTCAGTTAGATGCCTTCACAAAGCTTGAAAGATATGATTTCAGCTCTCTTGGCTGAAGAAAAGAGAACAACTGCGGATGATACAAAAGTAATTCTTCACATGAAAGTGCACTATACTCCCACATGAGAAATAATCACAGAAAATCAAATAAAGACACTAGGCAAGTTGAGTGTTATTATTGCAAGAAAAGAGGTCATACAACTTGAAATTGTCGCATTCGAGCTAATGATGTTCTCAAAGGAAAACTCAAAGATAATCCGAAAGAAGCAAATGTGGCCTTTGTTGACAATCCATGTATTACACTAAAGATTTTATTGATGAAGAAGAAGATGAATATGTACTCTAAGAAGATTAGTGTTTTGAAGATAGTAAGGGATCCAGTGTAGGTAAAACTCGGCATGGATGGTTGTCTAGATAGTTTAGGAGTTTGTGGATCTCGGGAATTTACCCTTATGAGGGTCACAAGACAACTGATGGAGCATTGTGGGAGTAGGTCAAGATGGAGGGGTGTACAACAGTCGAGATTTTGTAATTCGTGGGTTCGGGAGGTGGAATCCAGGAACTCGGGAATTCAACTCAGAACTACACCTTTATGAGGGTTAGGGAGGAAACTTGATGGAGTTCTATCTGGTCATAGAATTGTTGCTAGAATTGTTGTTCAAAACAAAAGCTTTTGAAAATTGTAATTCTATCTTCTTTTCAATGTAAGCCTTAAGAGGGGGTATTAAAATATAAGGCTTATTTATTAGTGTTAGTTTAATATTAGTTAAATATTAACTAATAAATAGTTGAAACTACTTCAACCATTTTGTAACCATCTTTCACATAATAAAATGATGGACACACAATGACAATGTGTGCATTCCACTTTCTCTTCATTTCTTCCTTGTGCACGTTTTCCAATAGTGTTTGTAAGCCTTGAGCAAAGAATTCTTTGCAAAGCATTTTGATCTAACTTAGTGGAAAACTAGTTGTGACCCCAAAGATTTGTAATAGCATAATCCCCTTCCCTCAGCAATTTGTAGCTCCTGAATTAAAGCTTCATATTCTGCAACATTGTTGGTGCAATTAAATTGGAGCTTATGTGAGAAGGTCCTCCTCTGTGATAAGAAAAGTATTATTGTTCCAACACCAATTTTTCATTTCGCACCTTCAAATTACAATTGCCACATGCCTTATAAATCTTCCTTCTCCTTTACCAAGCTAGGAGTTGGGCTACCCTCCTCTTGAATGCAACAAATTCCCAAGTTGGTTTCCTCAAATGTGTCATATGGATCAAAGCTCCATCTCCCTAAGCCCACTTATCCATCTGTTCATCTGGAACCTTCTCTCTAGGCTCATGGGGCTCAAGATCAAATCCTTCTTCAATCAATGAATTAATGGCAAATGTTGCACCTTCATGCCTTCAACATGGAAATTGCAAATAAGCTTTACCTTGCTGGTGATTTTAGTGGCATACCTTGGTTTGAGGAGCATATGGGACCAATCAGATGAAAGATAACCATCCACCTTTGATGTAAAGTTCTGAGATAGGAAAATTGCAAACAATGGAGGACAATCAATATCTGTCATGTCTTGAGGGACAGTGATACTAGGGTAAGCATGCAAGGTTAAATTGAGTCCCTTCACAATTCCCACTACTTTCATTGCAGCCCCATCTCACTAAACCACCCCTTTGTTAATAGGCTCATACTTGATTTCCATCACATCAGCTATTTGTTTGGGCATTACAGAGCTACTTGCACCGGAGTCAATCATGCAATTATGGACCAAGTGTTTGCCAATGATCAGAGATACATATAATGGAGGGGATTTAGGAGAATTGCTCACTTTTGCCACACTGTTTTGGTTGGGAGAGAAATGGGCACATTCTGAACTTTGTGAGGTTGCTTGAACTGCCTCAAAGCCTCCTGTGGTAAAATAATTTGGTCAGGTACAACCAAAACATCCTGCATGGTGACATTCACATTGGTTTTCTTCATTTTTTCCACAATATTCAGAGGCCCAGGAAGAGAATTTTGCAAATTGTAGACTGCCCAATCCTTCTTAGGCTTCTCAATCAGAGGTTGATAAACCTTAGGGTGAATATTTTTCACAGGTAGTTTCCTTCTTGTGCTTTTGGTGGCATCTTAAGATTTCCTTCTGCAGTAAAGTTTCCTATCTTCTGTTGTGGCACCATGGTAGCTTGAATGGCTTGTACATTTAATTCCAAGAGCCTCTTTGTTGCTCTGTGTTGTAGTCAGATTGCACTTGAGGTTTGGCCAAGTTATCTTCACCTTGACTAAGTGCACAAAAATCTCCTTCCTACCAACAAACCAACCTCTTCTCCACAACTACAGATGTGGAGGGTTGAAATGGCTTTGACCCTTAACTCTGCTGCAACAGGGAACCTTGCACAATTAATGATTGGCTTAGAGTTCCATTAGCACACGTGTTTTGGCCATGAGGTTGTGCACAACGGTAGCACCATCTCATGTCCTCAACCAAGTTGTTTTGAAAAGGGACTAGACCTTTGTTTGGATTAGTAATAGCTGGGAATTGTTGCATAGGGCTTCTAGTAGGAGTAATCTGATTTTGAGGCTGCACTTTATTTTTCTGATATGCAAGGTTAGAGGGTTTATAAGGCCTGAAAGATGGTTGGGCTTGCTGCCTCTGATTGACAACCATATTGATGGCCATAGTTCTGAACAAGGTTTTAACTTCATCCAAGTCACTTGCAGATGTGCTTGGGATAGAGGCAGCTCTTTGAGGTGGTTCCTAAGGAGAACTTGAAGTAACAGGGGCAATTCAGGGAAAAGAGGCATGGGAGGCCTTGGGGCAAGTTTCCTGCCCTAGATGAGGCTATTCTCAGCTATGACAAAGGTTGCATAAGCATCTGGTAGTTTTGTTCCTCACAAGGACTGAATCATGACGTCAATGTTAGAATCCAAGGCTCCGAGATAGTAGAGGAATGCAATATACAGAGATGTCCCAAATTAAGGGTTGGATTTTGTCCCAAGTCTTCTAGAATCTATAGTTAAATTCAGTCATCACCTCAGTAGGTGCCCTATTGATAGTTGTAAATTGTTCCATTAGTGACAAGTTGACACCTCTTTCTTGAGAATGGTTGCACCAACGTTCTTCAAGCTAACGCCAGTTGAGCATAGAGTTACGAGGCATCCCTCTATACAAGTCTAGAACCTTAGGGATATCCTCTTTTCTGGATCTTCACGGCCAGTGGAAGTTCTCATAGGAAGAACAAGTTCCAATCATCTCCAAATTCAAACGTTCATCTCCATGGGCAGCTCTGCAGAATATCGTCCCTCTTTTCTTAAGTCAAATGATTCTCATCTTCAGTTAGCTAACTTCCGAGAACTGGTCTCACGTCTGGAATTTGATACCTCGCCCTCAAGGCAAGCTGGGATGGGTGTTGTGGTGGGAATTTGTTGTCCGTACAACTGTTAAGTTCATTCGTCATTGGGGATGTATGGTATCCAAGAGGCGACAACACATACAGTAGCTAGGACGCATCGACATTCTATGCGAGAAGCTAAAACAAAATTACTAGCAGCCTGTTGAATTTTAAGTCTCTTTCCAGTAATGTCATGGAGCATGGGGACGGATGTTTAGTGGCTGCTCGCCAAGTGTTTAACCAAATGCAACCAGCAGGTGTCCAACCTGATCAGTTCACCTTTGGTAGCGTACTCCCAACTGCGCCAAAATAGGAGACTTAGCAGGGTAGTTTGGAGATGCAAGACGAGTTCTTGGTCAACATCCTTGAAGCATGCAACCTCCTTAAGTGGGATTTATTACTGAAGACCTGTTCAAAACTCCTTCATGGGCGAGTATGACAGTTGGAGGCCAATTTTGGTACAAGAAATTTAGCAAGGAATCCAACTGATGAGAATAAGTCAAGTTTGACCCCTATACACCAGCAAACTCCTATTTTCCGGCAAGTTTAGACCAAGTCAGTTGCAAGAATACGACACGCTGTCCTCCACTGTGCCCAAACAGCTACTCAACCCACGTGGAACAGGTCTAAGGCATTCAAAGGAGCTGAACGCATTCCTGGATTGTAGGCAGTAATTTTGTATTCAATTATTCCTCTCTCTCATTGACTGATATTCACTTCTATATAGGACGGTAAAAACTGACTAGAAGCCCTCTACTTTGGTGTAACAAAATTCTGCTCTTTTGAAGATTGTACACAGGCTTTAGCCTTGACATTAATAAAGAATTGATCTTGCCTCTCTCATTTGCTGTTATATTGTGTATATCTCTGAGTTTCAGGTGTGTCTTGTGGATTACCAGTCTCTTTTGGCCTATTTCAAGGTGAATTGTAGACATTTCATCCCTTTTACAATTGTATCTCTCTTCTTTCTTGCCTATGTTGCAGTATTTTCATGAGAGTTGTGTAAATGGTTATCAGTTCTGAAAGTTGTCTTGTGCTGATTGAAGCAAGTTGAGGAGTTCTCTAAGCTTTGGTGCATCACCATTTGTGATTTTCAGTTTACCTCTATCCCCTTTTCCATGACAAGAAGTTTAGTATCAGTTGTAAATAAGTCTTTCTAGTGGTTTTTTAAGGTCTGCAAGCTGATCTTACATCAGGTGCACTTAGTTTAGGCAGGAGCTGGCCTTCTCCAGAGGTTCATCCCAAGGAGCTAGGGTCCCACACCTTGGGGATGTTCCTATTGTTGCACTGAATCAACTTACTGATCAAGCGGGTGCAAGATTCATGTGACAACACATCCCATAGTGCTTTCGAAGTAGATCTACATAATGAATCATTACAAGAGGAAACAGCTCATTTGAAAAATATCATGCGTCAGAAATGAAGGAAATGCAGCCCGTGGAGTTCGTATCTGTGCTCGGCTGCAATGGATTAGAAAAGGAGATGAAGGATCTAAATTTTTATTCCATCACTTAAAGAAAATATAAACTTTTGAAAATTTTCTTGGCATACAACATCTGGACTGTTCTCTTGAAGGGGAGCCTGTTGATATTAGAGAACTCTTTCAGCGGCACTTTTAGAAAATCTTCTCACCTTATTCAACATCACCAGAGTCTATTGAAGCATGGAATGCCTTCCTCAGAGTAATTCCAGCTAAAGTTACCGCTTGTGACCGTAGCAAACTTGAGGCACAATTTACAAAGGAAGAATTGTTTGTTGCTCTCTCCTCTATGCCGAATGGTAAAGCTTCGGGCATGGATGGTTTGCCCTGTGAGTTCTACAAGGAGCTTTGGAGCACAATTGGTGATGACTTCACCCATTTGGCATGAGAAGTGTTTTCTACTGGTTCTCTGTCAGAATTTTTGAACCAAGGGCTCATAAAACTCATCCCCAAATATTTTTCCAGGGATACTAATGGTGGTTGGAGACCTACTACACTTTTAAGTCTTGCATATAAAATTTTCGATGAGGCTTTATTCCTTAAAATCATAAGCATTGTTAGCAGGATTATTCACAAAGAACAAACAGGTTTTGTGCATGGTCGTTTGATCCTCAACACTATTCTATTTGCCTATGAAGCAATGGATTGGGCACGTGAGACATGCCAAAAGATTTTCTTTCTCAAAATTGATTTTGATAAAGCATATGATCGAATTGATTGGTCCTTCATTACAGAAATGCTTCAAGTCTGGGCTTTGGGAAGACTTTTGTGAAAATGGTCAATACCTTATTTTCATGTGCCTCATCTTTTGTGGCTATTAATAATGTACTCTCGCCACAAATTATGCTACATCGCTCAATCACATAGGGCTGCCTGCTTGCACCCTATCTTTATGTCCTCAGTGCCTTGGGGTATTTGTTGGAAGATGCTTGTGCACAAAACAGGATACATGGTATTTACTTACCAGATGCTTCATAGATGCTCAGTATATGATTCACTTTTGTCTATAAAGGAAACTTCCAGTTCCATTACAGGTTCTAAGAGTTGTTCGGATACATTTTTGCAATGCCTCTTGAGCTATTATCAGTCATCATAAGACTGAATTTTGGCTTGTTGGATTGGACACTCCTCAAGAGATCCCGCCTAAACAGACTTTTCCCATCCTACAATCATTGCCATATATTTAGGTATCCCTTTTGGACAGGATCTCTCTGGTTGTTATGTGGGAATAGGTGCTGCAGAAATTTCAAGTTAAACTAAGTTTCTAGCTGCATAAGGATCTCTCCTTTGCGGGCAAGATAAGTGTGTTATGCCGAATTTTGCAAGCATCCCACATTTAATATATTTCGTGTTGGCTCCACTCCAAAATTTAGTTGCTTCGTCTTGAAAAGATTTTACGAAATTTTTGTGGGCAAAATATGGAGGTGATAGAGGTCTTCCACTGGTCTAATGGTTTGTGTGGATAGTACCTAAAGAAAAAAGAGGGCTAGGTTTGCGAGACATTATTGCTTAAGGATACATTTTGTTAGCTAAATGGGTCACTCGATGCTTGTAAAGTTCTTCAGCCTTGAAAATCCGTCTGCGGCATAGGCTACTCCAGCCCAACACTTAAAAAGGTCAAAGGAAAATTTGGACTCCACAACATTGTTATGGATCCATGTAGTTTTCAGGTACATGGATCATTTATTCTCCACAACATTTGGAATGCAGGGAAAAGAAATACAGGATTTGCTTACATGGAATGTAATGCCCCATTTCTCCAATTAAATAAATCAGAGGACCCGAAGCCTATTATAATTTTTTTTTAATTCCCATAGGCTAAGTGGGGGATTAATGAGAGAAATAATATAATAATAATTCATTAAGTTGTCCAAAAGGGTACTTTAAGTTATAACTTGGAAAAATGACACTTAGTGTATTATTATTAAAAGGGGCCAAAAAGCAAATATTAATTACATGGCCAAAAGTAATTAATATTATGAGGATGAAAAAGGTGAATATTTAATTAAAAGTAATTTTAATTACTTTTAGGGTTTTGGATGAAAAAGTGTTGATTAAAAGAATAGATTGGAAAAAGAAGGATTCATTCATTCAAATGAAAATCAAAACCAAACTTTCAGAGTTTGAGCATTAATTGTTCATTCTAACATCCAAGGATGAAACCCCTTCAGTGGCCAGAACCGAGGAAAAAAACCCTCATACCCAATTGGTAATTCCATCTAGAGGTTACATCTGTGCTTCCAGAATCAGAAGAAATTTAGTTTCAAACTGTGTGTTTGATATTCAGTGCATCTAGGGTTCATATTTCAATGATATACATTCTTGGAGACTGTCGTACAACTGCTACAGTATTACATGCAATTGCTAGAGTAGTTCGTTATCGACTGCTACAATAGTTTGTAAAATTGCTACAGTATTTTGTACGGACGCTGCAGTAATCCGTACTGTTAGTTAGAGTGTGTATACAACTGGAGGTTGTACCTTCATAATCATTGATGTACCCTCACAATCATTACTGCACCTTCTTCACTTTTGTACCATCATAATCATTGTTGTACCTCCATCATCACCACTACTATACCTTCGATATCGTTGACATACCCGTGAAAGTGAAAATGATTGGTATTTATGGCTGAATTCATTGTTTGAAGTCTTTTACAGTTAGGGTTTGATGTAATAAATTCATATTCAACATATTTGAAATAAAATTGCAGTTGGGTATTTTCAGTTTTGCATATTTCAGTGATTTGTTTTTACCTATGGTTTGTATCAGCATTGTGTATTCTGAAAAATTACAAAAAAATCAAAACATTGAAAATTTTATAAAAAGGGATATTACAGTGGTATCAGAGCCATCTCCTTGCCAACTGTGGGGTTAGATTTGTTGCAGTTGCTTCTCATGCAAGGCAGTGACAGGGAGCTTCGGTACTACAAGAGAGAGAGAAGGAAGGTTTTAAAACAGACACTGGAAGGGTTTCTACAACCAGATCCGGAGTCAAAGACAGGGAAAGAGAAGGTACACATGGTTGATAGACATCCCGATGATGTGCGGGGAACAGGTTTGTCCAAGGACAGGTGCGGTTAGGAAATATGATGGCTCAACTAGTCCACACCATGCAGAACACGAATGTGCAAAGAACTACAAATGGTGAAGGAAGTTCTTCAGGAGTGAACAATAACCAACCCATTCTAAGGACAACCATTGGCTCTAGTTCTAGGTCCTTCCAGCCTAACTTCCTTTGTAGGTCGGAAGCAGTTCCAAAGGTGGAAACTCAACCTTCTAGAGCAAATGATATTGCTACCAGCTATGAGGAATACAGGGTTCTTCTAGGTGAAATTTGGGAAGTATTATCTCTTACCAATTTCATGAATTTGAAGAAAAATAGAGGTGGACCAAGAGCTGAACCTAAACCACAAGCCAACCAAAGAGACCTTTAACATGCTTTGGGAAAGTTGACACTTTCTACTTTTGATGGATCCAACAAGTGTACAGCTTGTGCTTGGATACAAAATTTGGATACTTATCTATCTCTCAGGCCAATGTTGGAAGATGAAGCTATCAAGTTTGCAACTCTTCATCTTGAGGGCATAGCACATGAGTGGTGGTACCATGGGCTAATTACACAGGGACATAATCACATCAATTCCTATGGTGAGTTTAGTAACAGGTTGATTGAGAGGTTTGATAGAATTGATCCGGAAATTCATTTTCGGGAATTAGCTCAACTTAAACAACTCAATTCAATGGATGATTATGTGGCTGAATTTCAGAAGTTATCCATCATGGTACTAGATGTGATAGAAAGGAGACTCGTGGTCTTGTTTATTGATGGTTTGGCTGAACCACTCAAGAGTTTAGTGTCAGATTTCAGCCCTACTTCTCTTCAGAATAGATCAAAAAGGCGTTGGACTTGGAAACATCCACCCCAAAAGAGAGATTTCATCCTGTAGGGAAGCCAAAACCAGCACCTTATGGGTAGCCAAAATTAACTCCTTATGGGCAGCCAAAATCAGCACCCCATGGGCAGCAGAAGAAGCCATTTCAACAAGGTGGGTTTCAACAAAGAGAGTTTCCTAAAACAAGCAAAGAAATAGAAACAAGAAATGAACTCAGAAGGAAGAAATTGTGCTTCACTTGCAAGGATCCATGGGAGCCGCATCATAGGTGTCTTCCAAAAGGACATGTGCATTACATAGAGGTTATTTCTGATTCAGATTCAAAAGTAGAGGAACCAAAGAAGCAATTGAAGAGAAAGTACTAGAAGTTGAAATTCAAGTAGAAGAAAAGACTTCAGATGGTACCCTTGCTACACTTTCGGATGCCCCAGGATATCGTCCGTTCGAGTTCGTGGAGTGTTGAGTGGGCATTAGGTAACGGTTTTGATTGATAGTGGGGCAACCCACAATTTCATTGATGAGGGTTTGATAACCCAAAGAGGGCTGAAAACAAAAGATTTCCAAGGTTTTAATGTTACTGTAGCTGATGGGTTTACTATTCCATGTACCAAGAGGGTTAAAGGTTTGGATATTTCTCTTGGTAAGTACAAGGTTTGTGATGATTTCTATGTGGTAGGCATAGGAGAGACAAATGTGGTTTTAGGGGTGCAATGGCTACATTCCCTTGGGGAATTCACACAAAACTACCAAACCATGGAGCTGAAATTTAAATCTGATGGAAAGGAGGTTGTGCTACGTGGTATGCCAATGGAGCTCCTAGATTTGTCACAGCCAAGAGCATGGAGAGAGCATTTCATAAGGGACGAGTAGCATGGGCAGCCCATTGTCTGATGAGTAATACAGCTTTCATCCACTGATGAGAGGTCTTATCATGTGGATATTAAATCTATTTTAGACAAGCATGGTATAGTATTCAGCAATTTACCTCCAGGATTGCCACTTGATAAAGGATTTCAGCATATTATAGAGCTGGAAACAGGCTCTAAACCTATTATGATTACTCCTTACCACCATCCTAGAGCTTTCAAAGAGGAAATTGAGAAAACAATCAAGGAGTTATTGGAGATGGGACATATTCGGCCTAGTTCTAGTCCCTTTGCTTCTTTTATTGTTTTGGTAAAGAAGAAGGATGGAACTATGAGGATATGTATTGATTACCATGCTTTGAACAAGAAAACGATCAAAAGCAGTACCCAATACCCATGATCGATGAGTTGATAGATGAATTGCATGGAGCAATATACTTTTCTAAAATCGACTTGAGATCCGTTTACCATCAAATAAAGGTAAGAGATGAGGATGTACACAAAATAGCTTCAAATCAAGGTAAGACATGAGGATGTACACAAAATATCTTTCGGATGTCATTTTGGACATTTTGAATTCCTGGTTATGCCCTTTTTAACCAATGCTCTAGCTTCGTTTCAATCATGCATGAATCATATTTTTAGTGAGCACTTGAGAAAGTTTGTTTTAGTGTTCTTTGATGATATTTTGGTATACAATAAGACTTGGGAAGAGCGCTTGAAACACTTGGATACAGTGCTGGAAATTCTAGAATGCTCTTTTTGCAAAGGAGTCTAAGTGCAAGTTTGGCATGACTAAAATTTTATACTTGGGTCATGTCATTAATGCCCAAGGTGTTCAGGTTGATCAAGAGAAGATCCAAGCCATTTTGGATTGGCCTCCACCCACTACATTGACACAGTTGAGAGGATTCTTTGGTCTTTGCAATTACTACAGGCGGTTTGTTAGAGAATTTTCACAGCTTGCCTCGTTGACTGATTAAACTAAAGAAGGAGCTTTCAGTTGGTCTAAATTAGCCCAAACAACCTTTGAAAAACTCAACGAGATAATGAGTTCTTGCCCAGTATTGGTTGTTCCTGAATTTTCTATTCCTTTTGTGTTAGAGTGTGATGCATCCAGGGAAGTAATAGGTGTTGTCTTGGTGCAAAATGGGCATCCCATAGCCTTTGAGAGTCATAAACTCAAGGATACAGAACGCAGATTCTCTATTTACGACAAAGAAATTTTGGCCATCATGCATTCATTAGCAAAATTATGGCCATACTTAGTTTGTGGCAGATTTGTTGTCAAAACGGATCACAACAGTTTGAATTTTTTTCTCGATCAGAAGGACTTGAACGATAGGCAACAAAAGTGGGTGAGTAAACTCTAAGCTTATAACTTTGACATAGAGTATGTTAAAGGGAAAAATAATGTTGTAGTTAATGCTTTGTCTAGAAAACTTATGCTTTATATCTGAAATCTCTGTTGATTGGAAACTAATAATAATAGCAGAGTATGAAAAGAATAGTTTCACTAATGAAATCCTTGAAGGAAAAATATAGGATGACAGGTACAAGGTGATTGATGACCTCATATCCTACAAGGATAGAACTTGGCTAGTCCTTGAATCAAAAGTAAAGAGTAAAGTATTGAGGGTTGTCCATCATACCCCTTTGGCTGGTCACCCAGGGCATTTCAAGACTTACAAGCAAATAAGGGATAGATTCTTTTGGAAAAGACTCAAAGGAGAGGTCTTCGAGTACATATCGAGTGTATTGCTTGCCAACAGAACAAAGCAGAGCATGTTTTCCAGCTGGATTATTGCAGCCCCTACCAATCCCAACTTAGAAATGGGAAAGAATCCCTATGGACTTCATCATTGGAAATTCCATGGTTCAAGGTAAGAGCGATTTGTATTTGGTGGTTGATACACTCACCAAATATGCTCACCTTTTTCCACGTCCAACCAAGTAGAATGCACCTCTAGTGGCTGATCTGTTTTTCAAGGAAGTTTTTAAGCTTCATGGATTGCCTAAAACATCATAAGTAATAGGAAAAATAGGTTTATGATATTTTTTTCGCAAGAACTCTTCCATTCGACAGTGCACAAAGTTAACTCTTAGTACTAGCTACCATCCACAAATTGATGGGTAAACTGAAATAATGAATAAGTCAATAGAAGGCTGCCTAAGAAATTATGTCCCAGGGCAGAAAACAGCTTGGATAAAATGGTTACATATGGCTGAGCATTGCTACAATACATCATTTCACATGTCCATTGGTATGACTCCTTTTAGAGCTTTGTATGGTTATGATGCTCTTTCTTTTGTGGATTTGGTTATTGCAAATAGTAGAGTGTCAGGGGCAAGAGACTTGGTTGCATAGAGCCAAGATATATTGGGTATACTCAAAGAAAATCTTCAACGACCATAGAATCATTAGAAATTTTATGCAGAGCAACACCGTATTGAGAGGTCTTTTGAGGTTGGAGACATGGTTTTCTTGAGGTTGCAGCCCTATAGACAGTCTTCTTTTAAGAAAAGTAGAGATGAAAAGCTCAAGCCTCGCTTTTGGTCCATACAGGGTTAAGCAAAGGATTAGGGAGGTTGCCTATGAGCTTGAGTTTCCAGAGAACAACACAATACACAACGCTTTTCATGTTCCATGCCTCAAAAAGGCATTGAGTCAGCATATCATTCCTTCAGTTGAGTTGCCTCCTTTGGATGATGAAGGCAAACTTATCCTAATTCCTGAAGCCATCCTGGATGTCAGAGCGAAGAAATTAAGTAACATAACCATCACAGAATATTTGGTACGTTGGAAGGATTTACCAACAGAATATGCTACTTGGGAGAATGCAAAGATTCTTGAGCATCCCAATTTGCAATTGCTTGAGGGCAAGCAATTTTGGGAAGGGCGGACTGTAATGTCCCCTTTCTTGAATTAAATAAATCGAGGACCCGAAGCCTATTTTTATTTCCCATAGGCTAAGGGGGATTAATGAGGGAAATAATATGATAATAATTCATTAAGTTGTCCAAAAGGGTACTTTAAGTTATAACTTGGAAAAAGGACACTTAGTGTATCAATATTAAAAGGAGCCAAAAAGCAAAAAGTAATTACATGGCCAAAAGTAATTAATATTATGAGGATGAAAACGGTAAATTTAGTTAAAATCAATTTTAGTTACTTTCAGGGTTTTCGGTGTAAAAGTGTTGATTAAAAGAATAGATTGGAAAAAGAAGGATTCATTCATTCGAACAAAAATCAAAACCCAGTTTTCAGAGCTTGAGTAGTAATTGTTCATTCTAACATCGAATGACGAAAACCCTTCACTGGCCAAGACCAAGGACGAAAACCCTCATACCCAATTTGTAACTCCATCCAGGGGTTACATTTGTGCTTCCAAAATCAGAAGAAATTAAGTTTCAGACTGTGTGTTTGATATTCAGTGCATCTAGGGTTCAGATTTCAGTGATATAAATTCTTGGAGACTGTCGTACAACTGCTATAGTCTTCCGTACAACTATTACAGTGGTCCGTACACTTGATATAGTATTTTGTATGGAGGCCACAGTGATCCATACCATTAGAGTGTGTGTGCAACTACAGGTCATTTGTGGGCTGTTATACCTTCATAATCACTGTTGTACCTTCACAAGCATAGTTGTACCTTCATCTTCACTTGTGTACCGTCATAATCATTGTTGTACCTCCGTCATCACCACTGCCATACCTTCAGTATTGTTTTTGTTCCGTGAAAGTGAAAATGATAGGTATTTATGGCTGAATTCATTGTTTGTTGTCTGTTATAGTCAGGGTTTGATGTAATAAATTCATATTCAGCATATTGCAAATAAAATTGCTGTTGGGTATTTTCAGTTTTTCGTATTTCAGTGATTTGTTTTTACCTAGGGTTTGTATCAGCATTGTGTATTCTAAAGACCTACAAAAAAATCATAACATTCAAATTTTTATAAAAACGGATATTACATGGAGGGTGAGTGGGGCTCGCATTGGCTGGGATCTAGCTCAAAGATCCATTTGGTCTTGGAAACTGTAGGACACATCTATTGATTATATTCCCGCCTTCAAGCTTTAAGATTAAGCAAAAGGGATTTACTGAATTGGAAGAATTTATGGGAAGATGTAGCAGCAAAAACTTGCATGTGCCATAACTTTCATACAATACGGTTCGATCATACAAATCCGGCCGAACCTGGTAACTATGGTACCCACCCTCTTCATTCTTTGGAAACTTAGATGCAGGAACGTTTTCAAAGAAAAAGTGGGCACATTGGAGAATTTTAAACAAGCTTGGCAAGGTAAAGTTATAGTGCAATTGCTTGCGAAAGGCCATCTTCTGCTAAAAAGGCTTAGGAAATTTGATCCCTCCGACTATTCTGATTTATCTGCTCTTCTTTAGTTTAAGAAAAGAGTAATCGCTTCTGTATATATCCTATACTTTTGCTGATTCTTTGTATAGGTCCTTGTAATTATTTTTCGTTAATATATGAAGCATATATTCAAAATTAAAAAATTAAAAACTTAAAAATGTACACATCCTAGATTAGATGTGTTTAAATTCTGATGGCAGAGATAGTAATAATTGCTCTTGTGGGCTCTTTTGATGCCATAATTCTTAGTTCTAGTACAAAATGATGTATTTGGCAAGGTTGAACAGACCAATATGTTACCTTAAATTGGTCCTCGTTATGTTATTATCTCTTTTTGTTGCTGTTTTTCAAATAAAAATCTTCCCATAAATTGGGACCTGCAGCTGCATATATAGTTATTGCAGTGCTGGTTCGTTGTCCTTGATCACTTCTCTGCATTGGTAAACCATACAAAAACACTAATAAGCAGGATTACAAGAACCCGATTGTATCATATGTATGGGAGGGTAGACGGGAGGCCACATAAGATACACTATCAGAGTAACTAAACCAAATCCTGTACTGTCAAGGGGGCAGTTCTTCCAGAAACAGATCTCTTTGAAATGCACAAATTAAGTGTTGCTTAATTGAGTGGTGTAAAAAGCCAAACAAATGTATCATCTCTCTCCTCATCAACAAACCAACCTTCCTTTACATAATGAACATCTATAACGAGGAGGAAAGTGAGAACTAGTTAAACCAACTTTACGTAGGACTTGGTTATATTTAGAATGAAAACCTTTATAATTTGTTTTTTTGTCCTGTGTGTTAGCATGAGATGGAAATATGACTAATTCCCTCTTGCACTTATCTAACAGTATAAATCATACGATGGGCAGTACATCATAGGTCATTGATTCACTCCAAAATCAAAATAATAGAAATAGAATTAAAAATCTAAACTCTGACATTTGTTATCCAACGGGTAGTGGTGTAACAGTTCTTGGGTCTCCTAGTAATTGGGAGGTTCAAGGTTCAAATCTCAGCTCTGTGTTAAGGCGGCCTACTACCGACGGTTTGGATACCCCGGTGATGGGGCACCACGATAATGTGGTTTAATCCATGGGCTAGCCAAGAGCTTAAACTTCCATCCTTAGATGGTTCCACGGCTGGTGTGGGCTGGTGATGCCACAAAGGGCTAGGGCCCTCTCCCTAGGTAACCTCAGCAAAAAAAAAAACTCTGACATTTGTTTGAAGAGATTTCTGGGAAAGACAGAAATCATTCTTCATGATTAACAAATACAACTTGTCCTTCACTATTGTTGGAGATAAGATCATCATTCAAGTACTAGAGCTTGCAACCTTCAGTCTTGATCTCTCTCAGTTTTGTGTTCTGGAGGTTTTCATTTACAAATACAGAAATTGAATTCATATAAACTAGAAATTCAATATTCTTGTAACCTGGTACTCAAATTAATACATCTTCACAATGCTGGAATAATATACATATTGGAAGACAGGAAAGTCTTATAGAACTAACAGATCATACAAGCCTTTACATCAACCTCCACATTTAATCATGACTGTTAATTCTAAAAATAATATATGCCCAATTCTTCAAACTTTTAAAACAATCCATATCCATAGATCTCATTCCCACAGATGTCTCTCCTGCAAGGAAAGTTCGAAAAAAGTGATGATTTTGTCAAACTCTTTCACACGGTTCACTCTTTAAAGCATAAATATTTAGTCTCATGTTTATCTCTCTTTCTCTCTCCTCCACTGCTATAGAATGGAAGAGAGGCAAATCTATCATTTCCTTCATATTTCTGACTTTCACTTGTAAAATAACACTTCCACACTATATCAATTTCAAGTAAACATAAAATCTTGATCCTCCCTAATCTATACATTCATTCAAAATCAAATGCAAACATAGGAAACTAAAGATGAGCCAGAATGAAAGTGATGGTAAGATTTATCCATGTAATTAAGGGAAATAATCTTGGTAAAAATAGCCTACTCAACAGTCAGGTACTTGAAGCTTTTGCTATAAAAATTTGCAGTTACCCTTACTAATCTACAATCCAAAGCAACACTTGAAAAGTTAAAAACATGCATATCCAGTTATGATATAAACAAAAAAATTGGTAAGATAGTGGTAATGAGGGGAAGAAACTGGTGACAAAATATCTCAAATCAGATGCAAAGCCACTTTTCAATAAGATAATTTCTGTTCACTTAGGGAGTTTAATGCTTTTCGAATGAATCTTGACACTTGTGTTAAAGACATAAGTAATTTTTTTCAGAAAGATGGATATTTTTTTGCCTTGGGGCAAGGCTTATGTGCTAGGGTTTTTAGTTTTGATAGGAAGAGACTTTTACATTTTATTAAATTTCTCAGTTGATGCAACTCTTACATTTTTTGTAGTATACGATCTATATATTTGAAAGAAAAGAAATAGAAACATGCATATATCTAAGTATACCTGTGCAACGACAAGTATACACAAGATAAACATACAATTCTTGTCACCTCATGATTCTTACACATTAATTTGTTAAAACCACGCTATGTTGACATTTCCTTCTATTTATTTTGAAGTACCAAAGAATTACAGCTCGAAGCTTGACCTTTATCCAAAATCGTTTACTATCATCTTGGGACTGAAATGCCATGAGACGTGAATCAGCACCACAAACAGCAACATAGTCATTATCTTCATATGCAACTGGCCGGCAGCCTGGCTTAAGCTCTCTTACAAAGAACTCATTGAATGTCTGCAAAAGATCAAAAATGCATTGCCAACACATTAGTACATTTATAATCATTAGGGTAAATAAGTAAGAAAAACATGAGGATTAATATACATGAAAATACAGATTGAAGTATTGAGGATTCCCCAAGCAAAAACAGTTAGGTTACAATATCCCATAATTCAATAAGGTCTTCTCTACCATCCTGAACCATACATAGTTTATACTCTTGCTAATCAGGAAATCGGTGCTCAACAGTATTTGAACACAATAGAATTTAGATAACACAAGCACAACGTCATTCTTCAGTGACAATAGAATTTAGATAATCCTGTGGTATAGATATCTTTAAGGCTGAAATCCCCGTGCAACACCTTGCTACTGACTTGAAAAAATTTCTATAAAATGGTAGATTCAACTCCATCCTTTCCCATATAAGATGAGATTTGCAAATGGCAAGGGCAAAGGACCCATGCATAAAGACCCTGGTCCTGACACTATCTCATTTCCACTGTGCAACTACTTGTTGCAGAAAAAAATATTTGAACCACACACAACTTTGTCAAAGTTAGAAACTGAACATAGTTTTTTTGCTTTTGATATGTCAGTGGTATACAGAATTATACTTCCATGGCACTACGCTTCTCTATAAAAATCATCTCCTAAATTAGCTTAATAGGTGTTGATGTCAGACCATTCAGAGGCAAGGAGACATCTACAGCAACAGGCACTTGCCTCCCAACCCTTGATAGGTCTCTATGAGCAGCAGCCCCAGCTTGATCTATAACAGCAAGAGGAGAACTTCTGTGTATTATGTCGCCTTCTCATGGATTCAAATTAACTCTTACACCAATGGCAATTAGTTTTATCCATGCAATCAAGCAACTTCCATAAAGGCATCCTTAACATGCTTAGGAATTCGATTACAATCAGGTCAACAATATGCTAATTAAATTTGTATTCATTGTGTTTAAACAGGCAGTCATACAATGTAAACAATTAAGCATTTGATAATAGACATTATGTAAAAATATAACCAATATTACATAATATAAGACAAAATATATTCACATGTAATGTGACTACCAATGTAATCTAATATTCAATGTACTCCAATATAGAAGAATATCCTTGTGGCAAGGCAACACAAAACATTACTCCTTAAAAAGAAATCATTTCAAATAGTCTTGCTATGAGATCCTAGACCAAATACAATATCTTTCTATGATCCTCTGCAATGATAAATGTCTTTATATATAGCCTCTCATCTAATAATGCTAGGGTAATAATAAACACTTAACCTATCTAATTGTTTTATGTTCTTTAAGCACAATGACCTAAAGTACACAAAACAAAACCCTTATCAGAAGCCTGAAAGAACGTAATAAATACTGTAAAATCAGATTTCTGAAAAGGGTGGAAATTGATTAAAATTGACAAGGGAAAAGTGTATAAGAGCATGGGTATGACCCTACCTTGAAATGCATACCTAACCAATTGATGGAGGACTCAAAAGTTCATACCGGCTCAGGAACAGACTGTCAAATTTCCGTAGACAATGTCACTATGATCAAATTTGTCTGGAACAATCTCAGACTGGATCAGTGTTTCCACCACTGATATTGTCCTCTATGCACTTTGCTGACCTGGAATTTGGCCTGCATGTTTCTTTACCATTGTTATGCGAAAACCTGTCTGTGCAATGTCCCTTTCTGGGCTGAAACTGAAAAACAAAGGAAATAGCACAAACCCCAATTGGAAGTAAACTGAATTTTATGACAGCCAACTGAAATTATTATAAACCCTAGCAGCGAACTGAATTTGCACTTTTAGGGCATCAAACACCATCCAAACAAGCTGAAAATTGATGTATAAATTCTCCAAAATATTATACTCAACAAATGGAACAAACACCAAGCAAAAGCACTCCAAAGTATATGCAAATTTGGAAATTCTATACAGCTGTAATTAAATTCATGACAGCAGAATTACAGCTCACAACAATGGCTGGAAATGGAGATTCCAAGACCCAAAATCTCATGAAAGTGTGCAATCAGCCTCTAAAATTATGAGGATTATGAATATTAACTCCAAATGAATAAATGTGCCCTAGATGGCACCCAACTCCACCTCCAAATAAGTCACCACCCTACGAGAGGGCCCAAAATGGCGATCAAACCCTAGCAGCTCTTCTTCAATCAAACCCTCGCTGAAAATTTGCAACATCAATCTTCTTGAAGCACTTTGGAAACCCCGGAATGGAGAATCCCCAACAAATTGAAGAGTTTTTGTTCTTTAATCAAGCAAGGAAGGGTTTCGTCCTCCTTGTTAGCCACACCAAAGGATTTTCGCCTTAAGTGGAAGTAATTGAGCAATCAGCCCAAAAACCATGCAAAGTTATTTTTAGACAAGATGATCATGCACAAATGAGCCAAGCGAACCCCTTATATAGCTCATATGTGGTGCCAAATCTCTAAAACATGATCCCCATGAGGACCGACCTCCTTGGGAGATATGTTTCTCCTTTATCTTCAAGCATGCACTCCAAAGACCAACCTCTTTATGAAAATATAAGTTTCTTTTTCTTTTCTTTTTCCCATTCCATCTCCTTTTTATTTTTTTATCCTTTTTGCCAACAAAAGAAATGAGTATTAAAAATACCTTTATATTAATAATAATATTAAGTTGCCCCTAAAATGGAGAATTGACCAGGCCCAACTTAAAATATTATTAATTATTTTATTTTAGAAAAGGGGACATTACAGTCCTCCCCTCCCAAATTTGCTTGCCCTCAAGCAAATGCAAGCTCACATGCCCAAGTACCATGCCCAATAGATGAAGCATGTTGTAGTGCTCAAAAAGCCTGGATCTCGTGCCGGTCAAATGGAAGAGCTCTTGTAAAAACAAGCTCATACACCTATTGTCCCTCTCACTAATGATGTTCTTTGGTATCCCGTGAGGTTTTAAAGCTGCCTTGAAGAAGAGATCAGCTACTGCCTCAATTTTGTCTTCATCCTCAACTTCCAAAACAACAGTAACAACCTCTTCCTTTGCATACTTAGCTGTACAAAAACCTTCCAGCCTACTGCAATCTCATTCATGGAGCAAAAAATAGAGGAACAATCAACAGCTTGACAAGCTAAAACAATCCCCAATGTGGCCTCTCCACCTTTCATCCCAACCTTGTCAACTATGGTGGAAGAACATCTTCTAACCACCATCATGAGTGCAACTGAAATAATGAGATGGTTGTCAAAAATGAGGACAACAGCCTTATTGGTGGCAAGTGGACTCATGGCTGCCACGAAAATACTTTCTCTAACCTTTGGGGGTAGTAACACATCCTCCCGCATCCCCTTCATGAATTGTTGGAGCTCTTTGGCATGAATCACCAAATTAGGTGCTAACTTACCACGCTTTTGCTGCGCTGCTCTGATTTTCAAGTGAGCTGCCCCATGAGGCTCATCTTTGGTTCCTACTTCACATCATTCACCAATCTCCAATGGTATTCCGCTCTCAATAGCAAACTAGGAAGCATTATGCAGGGCTGTCCCAAAGTAGACCACTCAAGAAAGTTACCTTGCTGTAGCAAACTACTTAGCTGTCCAAAAATGACTGTTTGAGGCTGCCAAGAAAGTGTCCTGGGCTGCATACTTGTTGTTGTCCTTAGCTTCACCCATGTCTTCAATCTTCCCTGCTTCATCTTCCACTCAAGGGTTGAAAAGTCTCTATTTTCTTGCAAGGTGAGATCACATGTGAACACCAACTCATCATTCTTTACGATGTCATCTTCATCTCGTAACTTTGTAGCCCTCGTTGCATGACTAATGCCTCGTCAATGAAGTTGTGGGTTGCCCCACTATCAACCAAAGACAGACACTGTTGCCGTGAAGTACACCACGAACCCTGAATGCATTGTACCTAGTAGTACCAGACAATGTAGCAATAATACCTCCTGATGTGGGCTCCTGTGTCTGTGTAGGCTCCAACTCCTCATGCTCACTATGCTCACTATGATTATCTGGTACATCACTATCTGAAGCCTCACTGTCCTCTTCCGAAAAACCTCAATGTAGTGCATTTTTCCCTTTCCCTTGCACCTGTGTTGTGGTTCCCATGGGTCTTTGCATGTGAAACACAACTTCTTCCTCCGCAACTCATCTCTAGCCTCATTCAACATGTGTCAAATCTCTAAAAACATCTCAGGATCCTTATCGAACCTATCTATCAACCTCTGTGTGAACTCTCCATACGTATTAATGAACCTATGTCCTTGGGTTACCAACCCATGGTGCCACCAATCATGTGCCTCTCCTTCCAGATGAAGGGTAGCAAACTTAATCACCTCTATCTCATGCATGGGATTCAACTCCAAATATGTGTCCAGCTTCGGACCCATGCCCTCGTTGTGCACTTCCGTGAACCATCAAATTTTGGGAGGGTAAGTTTTCCCAAACGTCTCTGCATATCCTGATTAGGACCACCTTTATCCTATCGTGGTCTAGTGCTAGACTTCCACCTGCAATAATCAGGAAAAGGCATAGCTGCTTGAAAATCAGCCCCAACTGCTGGTAGGTTCCCAAAACACCATCTCCTCTGGTTCCTCTGGCTGCTCTTATGTAGTTAGTGTTGCTTTCTTCTGAAGAAGGTAAGCATAAATGGTCTCGGCGGCACACTAGATGAATGAGTCGTGTGAGGGGCAATATGACTTGTCTCCCCATTTGCAGCTCCACCACCATCATTGTTGCATACCCCTGAATTATGTGTAAGTTGACTCAAGTATAAATTTGTTTGTTCTTGTTGCTTGACCATATTTATGAGCACTGTTTCATGAATTCACCATCAGGATCACCTACACTGCTTCCTTTCCTCTGTCCTCAGCCATCCTTTCAATCTCGCCCCCAACTGGAAAATCAGGAGGGACTCCCTTTGTATTACCTGGAGGATTCAACGACCTTCTTCTTAGATAATACCTGTTCACACCTGTACTTGGCTGCATATGAATTTTTGTTTGTATGAAATTATTCAAACCCCCACAGGCTGGGAGGAAAACCAACTCTGATACCACTGAAATATCCCCAACCAAGAGATATTGTTCCAAACCCGCAAAAATTCGACTTTTAACTTGTAGGCATTTTGTCAAACAGTTTGCATGCAATGTTTAGAACAGCTATGACAATGATCATAAATCCATCACATAATCATGAAAATATTCAAAGATTGCATAGTGTCATTCCATCAAATAGTTGGCAATCATTCTATTGAACTAGAAATGTCATTGACACTCTCATAAGCAGTTAGAAAAACAAGGAATAAGGCAGAGACATTTTAACAAACATTTACCATACATCCAACTGAAGCAAACATTCCAATATATAGTGTTCAAATTAATAATTTCAGACCTCTTAACTGATATAGTTGTTCTGGTAATATATTTCTGAGTGTAGTGATCCACGGGCAAGGAAATGGATCAAACAGTTGGCATGCATTCGATATTAAACTCGAAATTATTATTCCTTTGAACAACTGAGTATGGCTGAGTTGTACAACAAAAATAACAGTCTGATTTTCTGTTTAAAATTGCATTAATACCTCTGAAGCAGCAACACCCAGTAGTAGATGATTATGAAATCGGGTGTATTAACAACTGAAGCTATATCAGACTTATATCAGCAGCGATGGTAGACTGTTTTGCAACCCTTTATAACCCCTGAACTCCTTCCAAAGATTGTTGTGCACTCAATAATCACCAACAACAACTTGTGATGTGGCAACCAACTATAACATCAACCTTCAGGGCCCACTCTATGACAAAATAAACTTGTGATATTTTCCCAATTTGTATGGCCAATACTAGGGATTGAGGATAAATCCTCTCACCGAAATAACCCTTCTAGCTAGGGTCCAAAGTCTCCTCTGCACCGAAACCGGGATCCCAAGGGATTTCACTCCTTGAGCAAGAGAAATGAACACACAAGCTCACCAAACGTTTTTCTAGAGAAAATAACAAATGAACATAACTTTTATTTTAATCCTCAAGTCATCCTTATAACTCCTTTGAAACCCTAATCCTCCACTTTTTCCAATGCCACTTTATAAAATAATAATTAATATTTCACTTTAGTCATAAGCCATGACTTAAAGCACCTCAAAGTGAAATTATAATATAAAGTGCATTAAAAAAACATCTCAACGTAAAATTATAACATTAATGCATATAAGGGTCCAAATATTCCCTTTACATCTCCCACGCCCCAGTTCCCAAGGGAATAAACAAGGAAAAAGGGCGAATATGCCAACTAGGACTCCGAGCATTTGGAAAGGGACATTACATTCGTAGAATGTCTTGAAGCTTGATGATAGTCACAATATGCATTCACATATTAGTATTAGGGTAAAGGCCTAGAGGAGCCCATCTCATGTTAAGGAAGTAAAGATATCATGTTGCATTCAAGCAACTTTTTAAACACTTGGTGGAACTCTCAAATAATCATGTGAATTGACTTCACTCTTGAGCAAAATGGACAAGCTAGTCAACTGGTTTGCGAATGTCGTATAACCCGTTTTGTCCTTGTTCTTAGCTTGAAAAGTAGTTGCATCATTAGCATTAGCTTCGCATGGTGTTTTACTTTGAAATTTGGCTCCACTAGATGTATGGGTATCAGTCCCATATTTGTGCATGTTTGCCAAAAGGAGCTCGATATCATAATTCTTAATCGCATGACAAAGTTAATAAAAAAATTGGCACATTTGAAACATGACTTTATCTTTGATAGGTTGAAGTAAACTATGAGTGAAAAATTCAAGGAATTCAGTTTCATGCATAAGTTGTGACATCTAAGCATACCCAATCTTGAATCCAAGTGCATAATCACTCATAGGCTCACTAGGTCCTTGTTTGAGTTGAGCAATTTGTAAAATGTGACCTTCTAGCTAACGTTTATCAAAAATGAGCCAAGAAGCTATCAGCCAAAACATTGAAAACATTTACAAAGCTTTGATGATTAAGTTTAAAGCCAATCTAAGCCATAATCCTTGAAACTTCTTAGAAACAGTTTGGTCAACAATTTGTCAATATTTTCAAGTATAGACATGAAGTTGGTGAAATAATTTGTCATAGTGCAGATTATTTGTTTTCACAATGGTCATGGGCTAAACCCCTCCGTCTTGGGTATGGGAGGCTCTTATTATTGAATATAAACTAACTAATATTGTGGGGTGGCCTGTCGGGCCGGGGATCACACAGAATACTCCGCTCAATTTGTGGATGGCGAATGCTTGTACAAAGTACAAGGGAGAAATTTTCTTAGGAGAGAGTTAACGGGGTATGAGAAATAAGGAGGGAGGGTTAATGTTGTGAGTAGACTTACATAAATTCACATGCATTAGCCAGAGTAGGTCCACATTCAATTAAAAGAACACAACAATATAAGCAATCAGCAAGACCAATAAACCAAAGACCCAAGTTCTACAAATCCATTAATCAAGAACACAAAATCCCTTCTTAGTTGTACAAGATCACAATGCTTGCAAAGTTGGAGAGTAGAGAGAATAGAGGAACATAAACAAAGAGATAGAGCAAATGTAGCTTTTATTGCTTGGTGTAGTAGTGAAAGCCACCAACTTACAACAAACAACAATTGCCAACCCCTTTGAAATTGAGAAGGCATTACAATTATAGATTTACAACATGACTCTTCATCTTCCCTACACATGACCTTTCACTTTCTTATTATTTGTGACCTTCCGTCTTGAGTCAATACATTTAATTTGGGCACAAATACAATATTACATTCCAAACCCTAAGTTTAGGACCCTTCATATTCCTCTTCTTGGCGGAAATCTAGGAGAATTATAAAAAAATCTATCACAAAGTAGTCTACGGGATTGACGTAGAACTGGAGGAACAAAGGAATAGTTTCTCCCGGGCCTCTAAACACAGATTTCTCTTTGCTTTGTGGGCGGGGCGGTAAATCAGGGAACAAAGAGAACGAGGAACAGCCCCTCTATTCCCCATTCAGCCAACGTATCCGATTTGACCTTTTCTTTGTCTTTGTCGGTCATATCGGGTTTCCGGAGAACATATGGAACATTGGAACTATTTTGTGGGTGCATGGTTGGCCCGATTTATCTACACTTCACTGCTTTGCCAAGTTGGGTAAGGCGGGGTTTCGAGGCACCGATGAAATGGTGGAACTGTTCACACAGTTCCACCACCGGTCAACATAACCGAATCAGCCCACTTCCTTTGCTTTGGCGGTGTTTGCAGGCCCGCAGGGGACCGAGGGAATGACGGAAATGTTCCCCAGTTCTGTCGAATGCCAATTTAACTGATTACACTCCCCACTATAATGCAGATAAGTCGGGATGCGAGGAACACCAAGAACTCAGAACATTTTCCAAAGTGCCAATAAAACCCGATTTTGCGATTCATTCAACATTGCAGCTAAGGCAGCAAAGCGGGAAGAGAGAAATAGTTCCACTGTTCCTCAAAAGACCAATTTCCCATGTTTTGCCCCAAAACTTGCAAAAATTGACTAACTCTTGGATTGTGAGGCTCAACAAGAGGATGGAAACATGACCAAAGCATGAGGATTTGCCCATGACTTCAAAAGTTTTGAAATTGCATTGATCTTGTGACAACAACACCATTCACCCTTTTAGCATGGAGGAGCAGCAGCGCAGTGTCAGAGCTATCACAGAAGATTCTTAAATCTTCAAACAAAAGTGGTGAGTCCATCATGGGGAGGCTTCTAAGAGCAATCTAATGACTATTTATTTGCCTCCAAACTTCTCCTCGAAACTCCCGGAATCATCCGGACAATTCAACTTCCACTTTGTTGGAGTATGGCATTCCAAGCACCTGAGATGACCTAGTTTCACCTGTTTGATTCTGAGATCACTTATCTCGTCAAATCTTCCCTAAACTACCTTGGACAAGATCATTTATCTCTTGCACAACTTTCAAACGGTTTAAGTCTTCCCTGTCAACTTCCGAAGGATGTCCATATGTTGTAATCTGGCCAAAAATAGCCAATTTAGTGCTTCGGAGAGCACTGTTCTACCTCGTAGCTTAGTCTTGTTATGAAATCATCCTTGATTCATTCCCACATGAAACACACTTGAAAATCTTGTTAGCACATTCCTCCGAGCCGGGATGAGGGCAAAACTAAGGACAAGTTGGTTAGAGGAAAGGTTTGATGGTTGGGAGAGGAAGTTTTCGAGTGGGGACTTAGTTCTTATGGCCAAAATAGTCAATTTTGCATGCTAAATATTTTGCATGACAACAGAAGCATAGAAATCTTTGATATGATGTAAGGGGTCACCCTTGTCATTGAATAATTCAAATTTAGGAGCCATGAAACCGGTAGGAAAAGGGTATCTAAGGACCTCATGAGCCAATGGAGTGTATTATCTCATAAGAGTTCACCATATGACTTATTTTGTGGGATCGTTGTTCTAATTGGAGAATCTTAGCTTGCATATTCTGAAATTGTTGTAAGAATTCATCTTGAGATGAATGTGTAGCAACATGCATAGTAGTAGGCATTCTAGTGTTTTGCAGAAGATTTTGCACCAAAGATGTAGCATGAGAAGTAGCTATGGGGAAGCACAAAACAAGTCATAAGTCATGCATGAATGTCCATAGTAATCTAAGTAGTAGTATGCGGAGCCACCATGGTGTTAGGAAATAAGTGTTCATGGTGTGAACATATGGTTTGAATATTAGTATTATTTAATATTTAAATAATATGTGAGTGTGCACAATTAGTTGTCATGCACAACTCATAGAGATAGGAGTGTGTGAGAATATCTTGGGATTGGGAGTAAGACTAGGGAATAGAGGAGAGATATGGGGATAAAATGATACGACTTGACTCCATGATTTTGGGAGTAACCAATTGTATAAAACAACCTCTAATATTCAATAGAAATTGCTCCATTCTACTTACATCTTGTCTCTATCTTCTGTACATTCCATTTCATGAGTTAATTTGATTTATTGTTGTTGAATTTATTTATGCAAATCTAGAGATTTAGCATCATCTGGGATCAGAGCGGTGTGATTCCTCAATATGGCTTGTTAGTTTGTGAAAGAGCAGGGATTCGCTGATGGAAGATTTATGAAAAAGTATAGTGTGCCTTAGTCTATCGATTCTACAATGCATTGATTTTGAGTAAGGGCTGCATTTGAAGGAGAAAGAAAGAAATTATGCATATACAAAGACTGCATATTTTGATCGCTGCAATTCTGACTGATTCACGTCCAACTCAGTCATAAACAGATTTTATATCGTGTAATAATATTGAACAATTTTGGTATCATTGCAAAGCTTTCGAAGCAAGCTTTCTAACGCAATTTACGGTTTGCAAATCAGAGATCTGGGTCTCAAGTTATCAGAAAAACATCATCTATCACTTTTCTTGAATGGAGCTCGTCCCACATTGGTCACTACGTAATTATTTAATTGTTTAGTGAGTCCTTTTATTTGTATTTTTGAGTTTGGTGTAGGCGTGAATATTGTTCATTTTATTTGTTATTATTGATAGTCATGTTGATTCATTTTTCTTTATTTACATTTATGTCATTTAGTTGGTTATAGTTTTTATTAAACGTGTATAACTCAATAGAAAAATATTTTAATTAGGTTTTAGTTTTTATTTATAAAGTTTTTCAAAAGTTTTTTTTTTAAAGTCTTAGTGTTTTGATTTTTAGTTTTTAGATGAAAAAATATTAATTGAATGCTTAATTTAACTGTTGGTCTTGAATTTTTTATCGTTCTAATTTTAAGTGTGGAGTCACCATCATTCTAAAAAATTGTTATTGTCATTTGTCCATTATCGTTTTGTGATGTAAGTCAAGTATTGTCATTAGTCTATGTCAAAAGTGTCAAATCATTGTAGATTTGTGAGTGATTATAAAAAAAAATTGCCTCAATTGTCAAAAATCAGACGTATTTTCGCCATGCGCGACATACATAGTGAGGGGGTGCATTATCAGTTGAAACCGACACCCAATAGAATTGTAAAATGAGCCTCAAAGACAAATTCAGCTAAGTCAGTGGTGAAAACAATGGAGGTTGGAGGCAATAGAGGAAGGAGGCATTTTAGCGACCTCTCGTCAGGCACCATCGATGAGGCCGCAATATTGCTTTGGTGGCCATGTTTTTCAGTTGTGTTCGGTGTGTTTGCTTTCAACATGTGTGGTAGTAAATAAGAACAGATGGATAATTCCTGTTCATAGTTAGGAACATATTTTCCTATATTTTGTTCTCTTTTGTAAAATGTGGATGGGGAAACGTGTATGTTGCTATGAAAGTGGTTGGTGGTCCACTAGAAAACCAATTTGAGAGTTTGTGAATCTCTTCAAAAATCACATACAGAGTGGTTAATGGTTCCACTAGAAAACTTGTTGGAGTTGATGGTACTCTTTGAAAACCATCGATTGTAGAACATGAGCAAGTACTAGACAGAACTCACCCATGTTCACACTAAGGGGGTGAATGTTAGGAAATAAGTGTTCATAGTGTGAACATATGGTTTGAATATTAGTATTATTTAATATTTAAATAATATGTGAGTGTGCACAATTAGTTGTCATGCATAACTCATAGAGATAGGAGTGTGTGAGAATATCTTGGGATTGGGAGTAAGACTAGGGAATAGAGGAGAGATATGGGGATGAAATGATAAGACTTGACTCCATGATTCTAGGAGCAACCATTTGTATAAAATGCCCTCTAATATTCAATAGAAATTGCTCCATTCTACTTACATCTTGTCTCTATCTTCTGTACATTCCATTTCATGACTTAATTTGATTTATTGTTGTTGAATTTATTTATGCAAATCTAGAGGGACATTACATTTTCATTTAAATTTTTACGTTAGGTGGGAAATTTGAGGCTAGAATATTTGTCTAATGGAATTTCCATTCTCAAACAAAATACCTTAGAAAATAACCCTTTCCTTAAAAAAATAGAATGATCTGCAAATTATTGTAAAAAAAATTTAAAAACCAAGGAAATTGTACTAGGTAGGTCTATGCCTAGGACAACTAGTCATGGCTGAAAATTGCCAAACTATGTGCCCTACCATGGAATATCCTCCCTCAAAACTAAAATTGTGTGCCCTAGATATCCTCTTCCTCGTGATTGTGGACTATTTTCTAAAAAGTGTGCCCTAAATCACATCTTTCTCATTCTTCTTCGGTCACGTTTTGTCCTAAAAATCTTATTTTTTGTGCCTTGACCGCACAAAACCCCTCAAAAATGGCGACTTCTTATTTTCATGCCCTAGCACTTTGAAATGCCCTCAAATTCATATGGAAACAACAAAAATTATGTCCTCAAATGGTATTTTTAGGAATTTTTAAAATTATTTGCCCTATTTTTCCCTCGCCATGACTATATGTCCGGAGGAATCCTTTCAAGTCTATTTTGAACTAATTTTATCTCACGCCTTGGAAATTTCTCTCATGCCCATTGCGTCCTCATATATTAACTTCTTTTTCTTTTTTTTCTTTTTGTTTTGATCCTTTGCAACAGCATGCACTATCATTTTATCCATGAAGCCTCATGCAGCCATGTCCACTTCGACTTTTGTTCATCCTCAATTTGTGCCCTAAGTTCTGATACCAATGTTAGAAGATTTGAACAAGGGAAGAATGAAGAGTAACCGGAATGCACACATTGTAGATTGTTGTGTCCGTCAATTTATCATGCAAGAGATAACTACAAAATCGTTAAGAAGGTTACAACTGATCTTTAGTTAATAAATAACTAATAGTGGCTTAGTAATAAACCATAAGCCTTATATTCTAATAGTTCATACATGCACATTGGCCTCCATTCGCCGCAGGTCCAATTCTCATCCACCTCTATTCCGACTGATTCAATTCATTCCAATCAACTTGTGTTTGATTCACAATTCACACTATTTTTGGTGTGATCTTCATTCAATCCAAATGCTATAAGGGATCAGTTCCTATCTATTTTTGGTGTGCTGATTATAACAAAATAATAATCTTGGAGTAAATCTGGTACTAATACTGTAGACTTATATGCAAATGAAGGCAACTGTGTCTGAAATATCCCTATTGTTTTTTTGCTTCTAGGTTTCTCTTCCTAGAACTTTCTATTGTTAACTGTTGTATCCTCGAGTCCCATTGACCTACTTTTGGTCATATGTGGACATTAATATAATTTCTTTCTTTCTTTCTTTCTTTCCTAACAGAACCTTTGGACTTGAACATCATATGGAAATAAAAATTTATTCCATGTACGAATCAAGGTTACCAGGTTTGTGTGCCCAATCCTCTGAGTGTGTGCAACAGCATTGCACCCATACCAGGAACTTGGATGCTTGAGTACCCAAAATTGTAATTTCAAATTTTACTTCAACTCTTGCTGTTTGATGTTCATTGTTAATTTAACTTAAGAAATTACGTCAATGGAAAATATATCTTGATGTGTTTTATGTTATTGATTTATTAAATTCAATTTTTTTGTAATTTTTGCAGTTAATTTTAAAATTTACTACATATTTTATTTGTCTAATATATCCTGCAGTTTGATCCAACCATACTCACCCATCCAGATTAAAAGTACCAAAGCCAATACCCACACCTGCACCTGCAACCTGGTAACTTCGATTTGAAAATTTTTGAAAAAAAAAAGGTATACATGACAAAGTCTTTTCATGAACATAAGTGGACAAAATTGAATATTCACAGCATAGATGTTTGTTGGATAGAAAACTTTATGAACTTCCACTGTCATGCTGGTTGGTGAATCATCATAAGCACTACACTAAACTACATTTAGAAACTCCGTGAAGTGAAAAAAGCAGTGAATGTTCAAGAAATGGGTAGTGGAGGCCATCAAGACTGAATTGTCATCTTGGACTGACATATCTTGCATTACAAAGAAGCATTTAACATTCAAAGATTTCATTTTGCAAGTCTTCCCGAAAATCACAACTCTAAATATAATTGCAAACACTGGGAAGACAACGTCTATTACAGATGAGAATTTTCAGTAGGAAGAACACTACTCTAGGCTATGCAAATATATATCATCACAGTAAAGATTTGCATAGCCTTAAAAATTAATTTTCTTGCTTGTAATCACTGATGTCAAGATGAATCTAAAGTATAGACATATCAACTATAGAATTGTCTTTTAGGAGTTGGTTAGATATGCACAGGGATAACAATTGAATCATGGACTCTGTTTATTCTTAGTAAACAGATAAGTGTTTGTAGAAGGCAGAACACTACTCTAGGCATCTTGAGATGGAAGCCTCCAAATACTGTATCAAAAAAATTCACAGCATACCTTTGCATAGCCTTAAGAAATAATTTGCTTGCTTATAGTCATTGATGTCAAGATGAATCTAAATTATAGACATATCAACTATAGAATTGTCTAATAGGAGTTAGTTAGATATGCATAGGGATAACAATTGAATCATGGACTCTGTTTATTCTTATATCATAATCATTTGGTCCAACATAAATGTTTTTATGTCTAAACATGAACCCCTGATTTGGTGAAGGAATTACCTTGAAATGCTCGATAGGATGTTTAAATTCATCAACATTTATGCGATCCTGGTCGCACACATCAAGTCAAATAATTAGTGAACACAATCAAAATAGTGAATAATAATTGTAAAATCAGGAATTATGCTCAGAATAAAGGTACCATTCATAAATTACACATGCACTGCCCCAAAGAGAGATTTTCATCCTTAATAGTTAATAATATTTTATTATTGAGTAGTAATATAGATTCTGCATACACAGGACTTCCTATGAGTTTTTGTTACAACCTGGACAGTTGTCCGCAAATGAAAGAAATTGCCCATAGAAAACCAATAATAGCTACCTGATGCTTCATGTATTTAACTATAGTGTGAATGTTTACTACAGAAGGAAACTTACGGTAAGAAGCCATGGTCAGGCCTGTTGTACTGAATGTGGATCATGGGAGAGGCCTTTAAACTATGTGTTGCAATGTAAAACCGTCATTAAAACGGCAGATTAATCATAAAAAATATTGAGCTAGTCGTGCATAATGGATACCCCTCAAAATTGCCAGTCATATTCTATAATCAACTAAACACTTTTGTAAACATGAATGTGTCTTTCTTTGTTTGCATGTGGGTGTGTGTGGGGGGGGGGGAAGGGGGGTATTTGTATGTGTGGGTATGTCTGTTTATGTGCCTACACATAAGGACCCAAAATAAACTTTATTCCTTACCCCGTAAAATTTACTCGGGTGGGATAAATTACACTAAACAAATAGACATTAGTACAACATCCCTCCATAATGTATCATTTCAGAGATAACCATCACAGATGAATTTCAGAAAGAATCTGCAATCTTCACCAAAGCTCTCAAGTCTTGAAACGTAATCTTTGGATCAACCTGAATATCATTATCAATGTCAGCTGAGAATTCTTCAACAAAATCTTTATGCTCCTTTTTCACTTGCATCAACATCAATTCAAGGAAAGACAAGTTCATCCACAATGTTTGAATGGATTATTGTGTGAACATTGATCTGCATGGATTTTTGTGCAAACACTGATCTGTATGGATTTTTGTGTGATAAGTGATCTCGTGTATGGTTTGTCCTTCCATCAAGCGGAGAACCGTTTTATTTTTGGCCACATCTGATGACGTGCTAGGTAATTTATTCCCACAAGGCACATGTTTTTTTCCCAACGCAATGTTTTCCTTCTTCAAGGATTGAGTTTTATTATGCAGCTTGGCCAGTATCACTTGATTATCTTTTTTCTTTTGTTAAATTTCTGCTTTCAAGCATTTAATTTTTGTAAGCAAATGTGAATCTTTATTTTCCCTAGCCTTGAGTTCTTATTGACCAGTATGAGCTTCCAAACTTTGAATTTTCACACGAAGTTTAAAGTTGGTAAGACACTGATTCACATCTAAAGGATTTTTGGTATTACCTTTACATACAACTCTTTCCCATGTGACCTGAACAACAATTACGCTACCATATTTAATATCATTGATTAAGTAATCATGATAGAATTCAATTTTGCAACCACTATTTGCAATTTGATTAATGAAATGAAAATTCATGCAAAGTTGTGGAACATAAAGATCATTGCATATTCACAAGGGTGTCACCCTTAGAATATGGTAAATATAAGTGCATACAGCAGGTAGCTTTTATTTTAACATTTTCACACAAGTGTTGTTCATGCTCCTGAATGTCTGAATTTGATATAACCGCAGTTGGAGAATGACAATCGCAACTTCTGTTGTGTGGGACTTGATTACAGAACAACCTCTGGGGAAGGCTGGCTTCCTTCTATCCTAATGCTATATTAAAATGTGTTGCGGAAAGTGTTAGAGAGAAAATAAACAATATTACAGTAAGTAAAGGAGGTGATACATCAAAATAGACTGATCTAATTCCCTTATTTATACATCACAAAGCTATTATAATGTCACTTTAATGTTATGTGTGGACAATATAAGTAAAAAAACAATAGGTAAGCATACAACATTGGACTTACAGGTTAAACATTCACAATAATAGAGATGAAGAGCAAGATATAAAACCACAACACCTTTACTGATTGCTTCAATCGATACATAATTCCAAAATTTAATTCAAAGGCCTGACGGAAACACTTCAGTATAAAACTATACTTGAAACACATAATAGGGATCTGAAAATATCCACGGAAAAATATTCTTGCTCAGAGCTTATTCCTACTTATAACAAAATTATAGCAAAACAAGGCAAGAAATGGAGATAGATGTGGGACATGCACTAATTTCCGCTCTTTAACTCTAGAAATATCAGTGTTACCTAAACTCCAGGATGGCAGGACGGCAGGACGTGGGGACAGTTTCCGGATGGCAAAAAAATTCTAAAATTTCGAGATGGAGGGGGACAGCAGGGGGACGGCTATTAAAATAATATCTAAAATTACAAATATTAAAAATAGAAATTTTATGAATAGCAGTTCATTTTTTATATTTCAGTCCACCATGTGCATGCAGTCCACGTCCAGACATCCATATTAAAAAGTAAAAACTCAGCAACATACATACAGCTGTACTAATGTTATGTGCTCATATAATTTTTAATATTACTATGTATGTTGTTGGTTTTCATAGTATGTTGTGACAGTCCATGTGCATTTGTGCTCGAAAATTTCTGTATTCTTATATCACTCTTGATTCTTAATATGTCTTTGTAATACACTACGGTCAGGTTATGGTTAGCGGGTAAATGTTTTTAAAGAGAAAACAACAAAGAAATCAATTTAAAATTTAAAAAAAATAAAGTGGAAAAGTTAATTTTTTACAAGAAAAAAGTGTTTTAAGAGTGTTGTTGACACCAGGGATGTTTGGACGTCCCGGGGATGTCTCTCAACTGTCCCGGGGACGTACAGATGTCCCCAATGCGCCCCTCCCATCCCAAACGTCCCCAGGACGTTTCTTGCATTCGTCAAACTTCCCTGGGACATTTCACTTGCAACGCAGAAATTCCGAATGTACAGGAAACATTTCCTCCATGTTTCGGCGTCCCCGGAACGTCCGGGACCCCTAGGATTTGGGGGAACGTGTCCCTGCATAATACCTAAGTAGCCGGTACGTAACTTGTAGGGCATGGGTACGGGTATGGTACGTACTCGATACACAATATGGGTACAGTACGTGGGGAATGCGCCAGGGTACGTCCAACAGTACCCACAGCGTACCCAGCCGTACCCACAGTAAAAACAGCAATTTATTTTTTTTTATTTTTTTTGGGGGGTCAATAGATGGGATTACGTAAATGATTCAACTGTGGTAAAACAAGGGCATTCACAGAAGTACCTAAAACAATGGCTGAAACTGCAACAATTGAGATGAGTTTGGGTAATGTAGGATCAAAAAATGCAGTGGCAGCATCTCCACTAGCAAGTAAGACTAATGCAGGAATAATAAGAGAAACCCCAAAGGAATCTGAAATGCCAGATTTGAAGGGAGCTGGTAATAGCTGGAATTCCAGTCCAGTTATGTGATTTGTTATTATTTATGATTATAATTGGACATTGTAACATTTGGAGTTTGAACAATGTACTTGTTTGAAGTTCGATCAATGAATATCACGACAAAATGAATTGAATTAATAGTATGTTATTTGGCTATTTCACTTGATTAATAATTTATTTACTCTATTCATGTATAAGGCTGAATTTTTGCTTATTTGGCTATATTTTTAAATATTTTTAATATTATATATATATATGTATGTATGTATGTATGTTTGTATGTATGTATGTATATGTATATGTATATGTGTGTATATATATATATATATATATATATATATATATACAGATATGTATACATACATACATACATATATATATATGTATGTGTGTGTGTGTGTGTGTGTGTGTGTGTGTGTGTATTGTACAGACATACCCAAGTGCCGTACCTGGGCCTCCCAAAAGAATTGTCATACCAGCGTACCAGATCACTGTATCCGTACCCGTACTGGCTACCTAGCGTAACACTGAGAAATATTTAATATTAAATTTTCTAGGACTGTATGCACCACTATCTGAGAGTACAATCTGTGCATCCAATTGATCCACATCTTCTTCAATGAGGTGTCAAATGCATTCTCACCCGTTTAGGTCTCTTGCATGATGAAAACCCAATTGATTTTTTCTGGTACATTTCATATACTTTGCTTTGAACACTCTTTGATATCTCCAGATCAGTCTTTTATAGATTTCATTAGGATTAAAATCCTTTGAAATCCCCAGGCCTCATCCTTCATGCATGTTCTTTGAATCAGCAGTGTTGGTTCTGCATCCTCAGCATGTTCCTTGAAATAATTCCTGTGGGAATCATCTTTATCCTTCTCCTGGCCTCTGCAGGCTGTATATTTCCTTTTGATGGGGCTGTTGGCCCATGCAGCATCAGACTAGATGCCAAGGATCATTGATCAAAGGTCAACAAATGATTTTCCAATCAAAAATATTCATTTCCTCTTCAAAGAGCAGCGGGCCTCCACGTGTTCTATGGGCTCCGCCTGAGTATATGATCAAAGCCTTTGAACAAATAAAGTTCATTGGGTAAATCTCTTTATTTGAGCATAACTTTGCATTTGCTCCATTAAATGTGCTGAGATCAACGGACATCACTGATTTTGGTTGTGTCAGTTTGATGTTAGTGCATGAAGTGGAGCTGTCCACCCAAGCTCCTTCTTTATCTAATCAGACATTGTGGGGCTGTGATCTCTTTTTTTTTGATTGAATGCCGAAGCATTACAATGGGCACTGACTTACATAGATTGTCGGCATCTCTGCCCATGTTTCGGAGGAAACATATACCGAAATTACAATACTGAGTAAGCATACAAACTAAATAAATGAGCACCTTAAGATAATCACGTATGGGTAAGGGGCATCCATGCTGTCAAAATCACCCAGGACACGATCCTGGCCTCAACCACTTGACTCTCCGTGTCGGGGTGTCAGGGGCCTTTGCATTCAGCAAGAATTGATCCCTGGTGAGCTCTATAGGCTTCAACTATAGAAAAGGCTATGGCCTATGTTTTAAACATAAGGCTTAAACTGTTTGCAGTAGTCTCTATACACTACATTTCTTGGCGGCTCTCAGGGGCTTTCTTACTTGTAATAAATGCAGAACTTAGTAGCATATGCACTGGGCATGGAATCAGGAAAGAAGAACGATCATGGCAGCAGGTTCGAGGGGGCCCAAAAGAGATAGACTACCATACCATGATGTTCTTTGCAAAGAAACATTCTTTTTCTTGGTCTGCCTTTGAAATCATGCTGGAGGTCTTCAATACTTTCACTATTAAAAGTCCATTCCCTAAGGTAATGGACTGGTCTAGTGGCTTGTATGTTTGGAAAACCCTTCCAGGGACCATGATCCTCCTTCAACAGACAGCCGCAGCAGTCAGAGCACATCTTCCTCACAACCACCATAACTGAGCTATAAAGAGAGCTAACTTCTGAAAATGATTTGGAGTTTCTGGGAGATTCAGAGTTTGCACTTCTTGCTCCAGGTTTTCCAGATTCTATCAGGAAAAGCAGCAAAAGTGCAGGCATCTATTCATCCCAAAACCCATTCAATCAACAATTGGGGTAGCTTCACTCATAGATTGCACTCTCCATTTTTTCTAAAACCTCCCGTCCCTTTCAAAACTAGCAAAGATTGTGTTCCTCATTCCTTGCCATGGATGAGATTGATATAAATTTAATCCTCCATTTCTACTCTTGTTTCTACTATGAGTATACTCTTTTGTGGCTTGAAGAATGTAGACTTAAGCGGCTGTCCTCAATACTAAATGGGTTGCCTCAAATGCAGAGGCCTTGTGGGTTCGTCGGCTCCATAGTGTGTGGACAATCAGGGTCTCCTATAAACTTTGAGTCTTTGCTTGGCTCATGATATATCAAGGGCTTCCAACAAAGACTTGTTTGTCCAAGAGTGATCTTATCGATAGTCCATGTCTTCATTGCTCTGAATTGGAAACAGTCAAACACCTTTTGTGGGAATGTCTTTTTGGTAGATCCTATTGGAAGTTTGTGCAATCCAGTCTATCAGCTATTTTTCAAGGAGCTCTTCATTGGCGGGCAGCTTTGTTGGGTGACTCCAATACTCTTATACATGTTCCTTTTCAGAGTATTTGGAATTGTGTATGCATTTCTGCTTTATTCCTTATCTGGAAACTTAGATGCAATCATGTCTTCAGGAATGAGGTACGCAATTTGGCTGATTTCTGTCACACTTGGAGAAGTGAAGTTAGAATGCAATTACTTGCTAAAGGATATCTCTTGATCAAGGAAGCTAAACAATTTAGAGATTATTCTGCTTTTATTGCTGTCCTTGTTGCTTTAAGGACTAAGTTGTGATTTTCATTGTACATACCATTGTACAGCTCATTCTTTGTACAGCCCTTTGTTGTAAATATTGTTTTTGTCAATATATGAAGCATTTATTCAAAAATTTAAAAAATAGAAAATTATTCTGTGGACATACTCGCTTGAATCGAAAGTTCAGCAAACAATTGTGTAATTTGAAAGGGAACATCTATCTGATCAGCTTCAAACATCTAGCTGCCTTTTTGGATACGTAATGTGGATATGAATAGTCACAATCTGAAAAATTCCGAATTCAAAATCTGAATAAAATCTTTGATTACTGAATTGGGGTGGGTATACCTCTCTGTCCTTTCATTCCGTAAATGGATTTTTACATATGATGGGCTGAATAAAGAGTACAATCAATAATTTTATTCATTCTTCCCTAAAAATCAGCTTCCTTGTCATTCTGATTGAGATTTGTAATGATAGGACAATCTCCTAGGCTAGTTAACTCTATTATGAGTTGATAACTCTTTCATCACTCATGCCCTTGAGGGGTCTTATCATGTGGGTTGGCTATCTATGGAGTCTTTCAATTATGGATCTGCTCCTCTAATCTTTTGAATGCCTTAGTAGGTAGATTCTATGTCTACAAGCACCAATCCATTAAAAACATGATGTGTTGTTAATTGCTAAAAATTAGAAAATGATCAATTGTGTTAAGTATCAGTTTGATATGAAGGATCTAAGTGCTGCAAAATTTATTTTCAGCATGGAAATAAATAAGAGATCGTGTAAATAGGAAATTGTAGTTAAATCAAAGAAAGTATGTTAAGATGATAGTACAGATATTTACGATGTAGGAAAGTAAACCTGTGAGAACTCTTGTTTCTGTTGGTCAATAACTATCGCTGAATAGTGTCTGGAGACACAAAAGGAATTGAGAACAATGTCTCAAGTTCCCTAAGCTAATGTTGTTGGAAGTCTGATGTATGCAATGGTCTATACCAAACCTGTCATTGTTCATGCAATGGGAGTAATGAGCAGATTTATATTTGAATCAAGGAAGGATCTTCAGGTATCTGCATGGGACATCTAACTATGCAATATGCTATCAAAGTAATCTTGGCGAAAGTTGTATACGCCTAATTTTTCACTTTTACTAGCTTCTGTTCTTCGCAGGAACTATTGATGCATTGGCTTCCCTAGAGCAAGATTCTCAAGAATATTGCCGAGAACAGGGTAAACAAAAATGGTTACATTGGACTCATTGGCAATGGTAATTATGAAAGTGCCTTGATGTGCAGTTCATTACAACAACTTAAATGACTTTTGTACCTCTACAATCCTCTTTTTGCAGTATCCTTATGATACCACCATACGATCCTCTTATAGTCTCCTCCACAACTATTGTAAGCACACATGTACCTTCCATATACCACCTTTCAACAGCTCCAAGGTCTTCCTCCATCCTCTGAGAGATCTTCAGAGTCATCAACAAGTGACTTATCTAAGTCTTCCCTAATTCATTTGTGATCCCCTACATCAAATCTCTCATAATGTGCCACTAACCCCAGGGGAAAATTAATGCACAAATGGTGTCTCAGTATATAGGTAATTATCTCTAACCTCTCTTTTCCTTTATGTTATTTCAGATTTGAATGATTGTTTGATTGGTCATGCATAGATTAGAATATAGTAGCATATTTTTAATCTATTGCATTATTATCTATTGATTCTTACCTTGCAATCCACCCTTTGGGATTTACAATTTTTACAACCTATCAATCCTAACATAAGAATCTATGTCTTTTGTAACCTTGTTATTATCAATCTACAATCAAGACCTAGTCAAACACCACTCTTCTATCCCGGACCTTGGTTTTGGAACCCGATATCTTTCATAGAGTGTGGACTATCGTCATCCTATATTTATGTCTTTAGTAACCCACAACCTTATTGGGTGCATCTTTAGTATGGCCCCTCTCACTATCCTAGTCTAGATTACCCGAGAGATAGAGGGGACGTTCTATTAGCAATTCTTCATTTGCATACACTTTGGTGAACCCAACATGAAACTTACACTTCATTAGGCAATTCTTCATTTGCATGCACTTTGGTCCTCGTTTGCCCCCCTTCATTCCCTTCTTTGCTTCTCTCGTCTTTCTCCCCCGCTTGCTCCATTGCCCCCGCCTGTGGGGGTATTGGCTTCAGTTTTCTTTCTACTTTGTCTTTTCTCTTTTTTTTTTGTTTTTGGGAACTCGTTTTGAGTTGTCCCCACTCGCACTTTGTATATTGTTTGGGCTGCAGTCCCATTGACCTACTTTTGTGGTCATACGTTGGACATTAATATATTTATCTTATCTCTTATGATTGAGTCTTCTCAACATTAATCTCTTATTTTCCATTACCTTTGAAAATCTCTCTCAAAATCATATTATGATCATGTCATCACCTCTTAGGGTTTCTCCAACAAGCTTCATCCCATTTGGATTCTATATGGGGTGTTCCTTTCTCCCTCCTATGTCCACCATTGAAACCAATCATTCATGGTGCACTTTTTCACAATCACAACCTCAACCAACCATCCAATCTAACATGGATGAAGATCCAAAAGAGGATCTTCCCATATTCAACATATATCTGACGAAGATTCATAGGATGATCTTCCCTTTCTTTATCCCACTAACATGGCCAAAGATCCACAAGAGAATCTTCCCATCTATGATCCATTTGAACATATCAATTTTCACCTTGATATTAGCGATAATCTCTCATCTTTTCACCCTCCTACCCGCCTTTCATTGGAAACCACCAATTGTGTATTTCAGCAATTTTCAAGTTTCTTGTCTCACCTTAAAAATCAGACATATCTAACAGCATCAACCACTCAAAAGGAAAGCCCGATGTTGTTTTCAAAAATTCAACCTATTTCAACAACATCAGCCACCTTGATTACATCATGGATACTACCATTTTATTTTTCTTGGTCTCAGTTGACTGTATCAGCCACCACAATTTTTCTATCATAGTTGATGTCATTCAGAAGTCTAGTGTTTTGACTCTACGTCATCCTACATCATACCTAATTCTTCAATCTCTGATTTCAGCTGAATTCCACCCTTAAATCATCCTACTGATAAAATTTGTGTGGATCTCAAACTTGACACAACCTACAATGGTCCATTACCTCACATTTTTGGGCATCTCCCGATGCCCCTCCTCTTTCATCACATTTTGAGGCACCTTGTGATGCCCATCCTCCTTTCTTATCATACTTTGGGGCGTCTACCGATGCCCGTGCTTCTAATAAATCACATTTTCAAGCATCTGCCAATGCCTATCCGTCATTTTCCACTTTGGGATTACTTTCAATGCTTACATTCGCCTTCTCATAATATTAATAACTTTATGCTTTTCCATCTTCTTACCTTTAGGGCATCTCATATTGTCTATTCTCACTCATCCTGTAGCTTAGGCATCTTACAATGTATACCATCTCTCACCCTCTTATATTTCAATCAAAAAGCTTAAAATCATTGAATCCAAACAAATTGAACTCCAAGAAATCTTTATAAAATAAAAGCTCCTCTTTGAAAGCATAACCCACCAAGGTATGTGTTCTCCTTGTGCACTTACCTATGCATGTTACTTTGCATGTCATAACTACTTGCACTCTTAATGCGAGGAGCATCCAAGGTCCAGGCAATCTGCGCATAATTTTGACAATGGGTGCGCATGAGGTTAGAGAAGCACGTAGGAGAGAGGAGGAAGTACTGCAGAGTCAAGTGGTGATTGCATGAGAAAGAAGTACTTTGCGCAATAGTTGTCAACAAGAAGTGCAATGCGTGGAGTGCATAGTAGAAATGGGTGCCCTATAGTGCGTAGAGGGCTTGCAGAGTATAGTAGATATGAAAGAATAATGCATAGTGTTGCACGTAGGATTTTGGGAACAAAGTAGTTGATCGGAGAAACAGAAACATTGCAAGAAGAGTTATGAGCAATGGCGTAAGTGTTCATAAGGCACTAAAGCTCGAAGGAAGGTTTGCTCATGATAACATGGATTGTGAAAAGGCACGGGAAGGCCCGAAGCCCAAGGGTAGTGTGCAAAAGAAAGTCAAAATGAAGCTCAAGTTTAGAATGAGCGGAGAACTGTGAAAAGGTATGGCGAAGGAGTGCGATCAAGAAATGCGCGGAAGAATGGTGGTTGACCAAAAATGAAAAGGATGTCAAAACCGTCTATTCAAGACGGTTGACAGAGAACTAACAGTCGAGAGCCCAACAACTAAGTGGACATGGCACAATAGGATAGCTAGATGGCACTTTGAAGTAGCTCGAGAATTAATGAGCCCAAATTCAAATTTGAATCTAAGTAGGGAGAAGGAGCCAAAGATAAACAAAGGCACGGGAAGGCACAACTATATGACAAGGATGAGTTCATCATTCAAAAACAATGAGGGGGCGTGAAAAGGAGAAGAGGCCGACAAGGGACAACGAGAGGACAAAGTGACATCCTAAGGCAAGGTGGTTAAATGTGCTTGTAATGCACAAAGTTCATTCTATGTTAGGTCTTAGGAAAACACCAAGAGTCTTAAATACTCCATAAGACTCGAGTTTGTAAGCTCCACAAGAGCAATTGCATGTAGATGTCGTTAAGGCCATTGAAGAAATAGAAGAAACCTTTGCATTTCATTCTATTGTATTGGACTCAGTAAACAACACCGGATCATTTTGGTCCGCCATCGCGTCAAATGGCAAGAGCATCCAAGGTCCAGGGCAATCTTGCACACTTTTAACTAAGTATGGATGCGCGCAGGTTGACAAGCACATAGGAGAGAGGACGAAGCACTCTAGAGTCAAGTCGCATTTGCGTGAAATTAAGGGAGTAATTTGTGCAATAGTTGTCAACATGGAATACAATGTGTGGAATGCCCAATAGAAATGGGTGTGTTATAGTGCACTAAGGCTTGCAAAAAGTAGAGTAGATGCGGATGAATAATGTGCGGTGGTGCGCGTAGGATTTTGGGAACAACCTAATTGACTCGAGACGCACAGAAATTGCAGGAAGAGTTATGAGCAATGATAGTAAGTGTGCAGAAGGCACTAAGGCCTGAAGGAAGGTTTGCGCAATAACATGGATTGTGAAAGAGGCGCATGGAAGGCTCGGAATCCCAAGGGTAGTGTGCGGAAAAAGAAAAAGATGAAGCTCAAGCGTAGAATGTGCGGGAGAACTACAAAGAGACATGGCGAAGGAGTGTGATCAATAAGTGCACAACGGAATTGGTGGTTGGCATAAAACGGCAAGGATGTCGAATCTGTCTATTAAGGACGATCGACAGAGACCTAACGGTCAAGAGAACCCAACAACTAGGTGGACATGGCACAAGAGATAGCTAGATGGCACAAGTAGATCGAGCATTAATGAGTCCAAGTTCAAATTTGAATCTAAGTAGGAAGAAGGATCCAAAGACGACAAAGGAGCAGAAGGTGCAGCTATATGACAAGGATGAGTTCATCATTTTGAAAACAGCGACGAGGCCAAAAGGGAGACGAGGCTGAAAGGGGGAGCCGAGGTTGTTGAATATGCTTGTAACACACAAAAACAGTCAAGGTTAGGTCTTAGGGAAAACACCTATAATTTGAAATACTCCATGATGTACATAGTCATGCAAGTAGATGTCGTTAAGGTTATTGAAGAAATAGAAGAAACCTTTGTGTTTCATTTCGGTGTGTTGGACTCTGCAAACGACACCGGATCATCCTGGTTCGCTATCACCGTCAACTCACCTATTATCACAACTTACCAGTTACTTATCTTATCGACTACAAAACAACGAAGGCCATATCTTCAAGGAACTAAAAAGGCTCGCTTCTTAAAGAAGTATTATGCTTGACCTTCCAATTCATTTATCCTTTCCCGTAGATAGCTTTCTTATCTTCTCTTGTTGTGCTTAGTTAGATATATTTATAATAATTTTTCATTTGACAAGTATTTTATTATGATTTTTATGTACTAATGCGGTACTAACATCTTATGTTTCCTCTTATAGTATCTTATATATCCTTTTGCACGTATGTTTCATCCTTTTTTACACCTATGCTTCAACCTTGTATTTACAACCCTACTAGCTTGGTTGAGCCCTCGTATCCCTTCTAGGACCGTACATCATATATCTTACTTACAGTTCGATTACTTGACACTCTTAGCTACACCTTTACATTTTACATTTACCAAGTTGATTAGTTAGGTTGAGCCCTAGTCTCCCAACTAGTCCCTGTTAGAAGATGTATACAAGGAAGAAATAAAGAGAAGGCGGATTGCACACATTTGAGATTGTGTGTCCGTCTATTTATTATAAATGAAATAGTTACAAAACGGTTGATGTAGTTACAACCGGTTACAACCAACTTGTAGTTAGGCACCTTATAAATAAGTCTTATATTCTCATACCCCCTCTTAAGACTTATTCTACATAAAGCAAAAAAACAAACAATTTAACAAGACTAGAACAAAACAGAACTACGCAATCTTCAGACACTTTCACTTTGAAAGCAATGCTATGATAAGGTAGGACTCCATCAAATTGCTTCATGACCTTCGTAAAGGTGTAGCTCCCGAATTCCCGAGTTCCCAGATTCCACCTTCCCGAACTCCCGAATCACAGATCTCCCAAATTATTGGACAACCATCCATACTGAGCCTTCCACAAGCTCCATCAAGTTGTCTCATGACCCTCGTGAGGGTATAATTCCCAAGATCCACAGTCTCCCGAACTATCTGAGCAACCATCCATACCGAGCTTCATCTACCCCCTATTCTTTCTTGCCTTCAAATTTTAGAGCATCTTTATAGTGTGTATTCACACTCATCTCACTACCTTCTCGCATCCGGTGCATCTTCAACCATGGCTATATTGGTCGTATTTGATATGACTTTACCCTTGAGCATATCATTGGCCGAACACGACAATCCCATGTCATGTGACCTCTTTTCTTACAACAATGACATTCAATCTCCTACTTATCTTTATCTGATCTTCTATGATATTTTCTGGTTCTAGAATAGAATGCACTTTCTTGCTAGGAATGACCTTCTGCATCCTTTGTAGTTCGTTTTTCCTCAGCTAGAAGAGTTGTTATCATATCATCTAGAGATTGAGATTGAATTTAACTGAGGGTAAAAACTACATTGTTATATTTTGAAGACAGACTATTTAATAGGATAGCTTTGGCATCCTCATCCTCAATCGCAGCTTTCACTTTTGCTAGTTGTCTGATCAAGGACCTTAGATTATTGATGTGGCTTGACATAGAGACTCCGTCATCCATTTTGAACCTATATAACTGAAGTTTTAGGGAAAATTTGGCATTGACTGCTTTCGCTCCAAATAATTTATTTAGAGTATCCCAAATTTCCTTCGATGATTTGTCTAGGTCTACATGATGAAGTTCAAAGTCGAGAGAGAGCAAGGCCAATAATAGCTTTCGCTCTATCATCTCTGCTTTGCCATTCTAACAATTTCGATGCATCGGTAGGTGTTGTCTCTTTCCCGTTTACAATGCCCCACAAATTTTTATTCATAAGTTGCATTTGTATTTTTACTCTCCATGTATGAAAATTTAGACCAGAATATTTTTCTATGGGCATTTCCATTTTGATAAAATAGAATAAATACAACTGCATGTTTTGGAAATGAATAAATAAAATAAAATACCATTGCATGATTCCATGCCCTAAGCGCAGTAGTCTTTTTGCTTCGCGTGTTTCCTACCTTATGTCTATGAAAATGTTTGTGCCCTTACGCATTCGTGACTATAATAATGCACCATATTAGCGCAAATCGCAAATGTAAAAATGTCTAAAATCACGGCAAAAAAATGTCTAAAATCACGATTTTTCGTGGCTATTAAAATCTGACTATTTGTGGCTGAAAAAGCTCTTCCGCGACTAGGTATATTTGCATGGCATTTAGCCCAGATTCACGTCACAGTTTTTGCTCTTACGTCACAATTTTCTGCTCTCACGTCACAATTTTCTGCTCTCACGAAAATAAGCGTGCCCTAGATCTCTGTTGAAAAACAAAAACGAAAAAATCTTCGTCTTTCTCCTTATATTAGCGACTGTCCTTCAAAATACGACTGTGCCTTCGAGATGCCCTAGATAAAACGAAAATGTGTTCGTTTTTCTCCTTATTCTTCAGATTTTGTGCCCTAATGTGGCATATTTTCTACCCACTCTCTTTCCTCGCTTGCCCTTGCTCTGATACCATTGTTAGAAGATGTATACAAGGAAGAAATAAAGAGAAGGCAGATTGCACGAGATTGTGTGTCCGTCTATTTATTATAAATGAAATAGTTACAAAACGGTTGATGTAGTTACAACCGATTACAACCAACTTGTAGTTAGGCACCTTATAAATAAGTCTTATATTCTCATAGTCCCTTACATCCTATCTTATTATTCCTATACACATACTAGTTTGGTTGAGCCTTAGTATCCCAACCGACAATTTACGTCTTATTTTGATCCTATATATCTCATTTTTACATGTTGGTTAGTATGAGGTTCTTAAAGAACCCCTTCCCATCCTATAAGCCTATTAGTTTGGTTGATACCTTTACCTAGCTAATACCTAACATCCTTACGTTGCCCATTAGGACTACTTATTCAATCGACACCTTTTCGCGACAAGTACCGTCTACCTAGGTTCGCAGATTTATACATCTTCTTGTTATCTACATTTAGGTTTTTGATGCATTCACGCATTTTTACCTATTGGATATTACTACCTCCCTTATGATCCAAATTGTTATACCTCCCTTTTTCAGCTTGCAGTTTGCATCGTAAGGTCTTCGGGCCATCCTCACAAGCACCCATCCACTATGATCACCCCTTTATCACATTCAGCTACCTACCTTAGCTAAGCAACCTCTTACACAAGAATAACAATTAATAACGTGGTGGTCGAGAGTATCATTTTGTCTCCTCTAGTTAGTTGTGTTTTTGTATCTCAACTCTTACAATCTATCTATCTACTTGTCTCTCATCCACATTTTACCCTCTCTTGTGATGAAAGTATCAAATGTGTCTCATTGTATCACTCCTTTTTGTATCATGCTTGGGCCAAGTAATAGCTCACTATCTACCTTTTATACACACTTCCTATCGGGCCTACCAAGGTCGTTATCAAGATAGCACTCTTTTCTACAATGCATTTCTAGGAGTATCTAAGTGTCATGGTTTGTAGGTTCTCTATAACAACTAGGTGTAAGCTCTCTAGTGTTAGTCATCTTTCATACCCATATGATTAGCCTTCCGAATCAGATAGAGGAATAGTAAAAGCCAAAAGAAAAGTTAAAAGCCATATTATCAAAGAAAAATCAAATAAAAGGCAACAAATTAAGGCAAGTATTCCAAGCAAAAAAGTCATTCACATACAAAAAGATCGGATATAATCATATGGCACATCTCCTATCCTATTAGAAAGCCCAAACTCCACAATTGGTTTCATTACAGAGCTCGAGGACCTTTAGGGTGCGGTACATTTTTCTGATTGGGGTAGGTCTCATATCCATCATTCAGCGCCTCTGCCTTTTCCTATCAATACATAATCCTCATAGTTGTCCTAAAGCTCCTTAAGTGTGGTCTTGATGAATGGAAAAAACATCGTGGGAAGGTAGGATACATTGCCTACTATCAAAGCATGTCATAACTAACATAGGATATCTTTATACTTCACTAGTTTTCCTTCACCAATACCTACATATTTGGGTTCCTTCACTCCTTGATGTCGAAAACTCCTAGTCTTGCCAATCTGATTAGTGTCTTGATTCCTATAAAACGCCTTGTTGGTGCTCATCTTTCTTTCCTTTTACATCATTATATCCCCTTGTCGAGACATTGACTAGATTCTCAATTTTTTCCCATCTTCTTTATATCAATCTCTCCATATATTTTCAAGCATGTTAGCATTGTGATAGGCATTAGGGTTTAAGGACATTCCCTTATTCCATCCCTACTAAAGTATCTTTTGCATCGTTGTCTTTTGCATCTCTTAGCTTTCACAATCTAATCTCTCAATCATTACGATATTCCCTCTCGGATTTCTCTTAGCTACCTTAGGGATGTTGAGTGTTGCATTCTAGTGACCTTATTATGCTCAAGCCCATTAGTATGGTTGATATCTTTTCCCAGCTAACACCATCCAACCTTTATATTTGCAGCCCAATTAGTCTGAATATATCAAATACCTTTCGCCTTACATTACCTTCAAGATTGTTAGTTTAGTTGATACCTTTTCCCGGCTAACACCTTACAATCTTTATATGTACAAACCAATTAGTCTTATTACTTTGGCTACCCCTTTTCACCCTACATTACCTTCAAGACCATTAGTTCAATTGATACCTTTTACCAGCTAACATGTCACATCCCATAATTTCATATTATTGATTTGTAGACTCTCTAATGATTAGGTTGTTGTTGCCACATTGTTACAACACCTTATATACTGCTTTGATTTGCTTTAGTTAGCAATATGACATGTTTTGGGAGTAAAATAGTTATCGTCATTGATTTGATTTGAAGTGGATGATTTAATTCATATTGAAGTTTTGGGATTACTGTTTACAGTTTGAGATTATTGTTTATACATATGTCGTTATTATAGTTGATTACAAATGATTTGATTATTTGAATGGATAATGTGTTGGGTATTCTTGTCTACTTGTGCTTTGAAGAAAGGGTATCATCAAAGAGAGGTATAAAGATGCAGAAAACGGATACAAATAAAGAGAATTGCCATGTGTGCTTCAAAGGTGCATGAAAAACAGTGTCAAACCGTAAGTTGAGATCCTATATTTCCCTTGTGATTCAACTATGTTTTATGTGTTAATTTGTGTGATAGGATTGATTTGGTCGCATTGCGACAACGAAATAGTGTTGTGTGTTCTCACTGTGACAAGAAGCACAATGTCGCAATGTGTGATTAGTCAAGCAGCGCATTGTCGCCTAATGACAATGGCCCACTTTTGATATGACTAGACGTTGTTAATTTGCATATGATAACATTATTCTATCGAACAAGAAAATAGAAAAAGAATAAAACAGCTATTATTAGCAAAAGTTTAATTAATCATAGTTACATTAAAAGGGATTATTTCATGAGAAAAATATTTGTACAATTTCAACTATGCCAGGGATGGAAACTATTAGTCCAATCCTGAGCATTATGAAACAAAATAAACTTAATGAACATCATGAAAGATTATCAAGTTTCAGAATAGCTTTCATATCTGTCTGATCTCGTTGAGGCCACCACAGAGGGGGATCTCCATAGCATCCGATGTCATGATTATCCAAAGCCCAGTTAGCTAGAGCATCAGCCACCTTATTTTTCTGTCTAGAAATATGACTGATTTGCAGCAACTGAAAATTAGCCTACAAGCCTTTGATTTTCCTTTTTTGTGTTCAATCCAATTTGAACTCCCTAGATTCTCTGAAGAAGTCAGCATCCTAACAATAATCTTGGAATCAGATTCCACTTGCACCTGAGTCCAACCACACTTAATAGCCTCTTGTAAACCTCTATAGATAGCTCTATCTCAACAACATTGTTAGTAGTAGTTCCCAGATTTTCAGCAAAAAGAAAGTAGCTCTCCCATCATGCATTCTTCCAATACCCCCCATTGCCGCCTTTCCCGGATTTCCCCTGGAAGCCCCATCCGTATTCAATTTACCTACCTGCAAAGGAGGAGGAACCCATTTTTGTTGTTTATCTTCTCTTTTTTAATCGTAAAAGCAGAAGCCGGGAACTAGTAGGCTGAAAAGATAGCAGATTACATATGTTACTCCATTCCAGAGTAAGAGAAGAGGGAAGGGATACTTTCTGCTTGATAGTTTCTACCATATTAATTATTGTCTTCTGCCAAACGTACCCCTTTTCTGTGATCTCTTGCTTGAAAATTCTTTTTTCGTTCCTTCCATATATTCCAATTAACAAAGAGATACATATCCATAAGGCAAGAAGTAAGTTTTGTCCTTTTGGGATACCTTCTTGCCATTCCTTCATCAATTGCTCAAGAGAATGAAGTCCTTGGTAATGTATACCAAACATATTCGCAAGAGATTGCCATAAAGGAATAACCCACGACAAAGGAAGAAGAGATGATGTCTAGTTTCCTCCTCATTCCAACATAGTGTACATCTGAAAGGCCCATAAAATCCTCTCTTCATAAGTCTATCTCCTGTGAGAACTCTACCATGTGCCAAGAGCCAAAGAAAAAACTAACCTTGGGCCATATAGCAGGCTGCCATATTTGTTTAAACATAGCTTGGAGGGGATGAGGATTACCTCTAGTTAGCTCTTCATATCCAGAGTGAATTGTATATTCTCCTCTTGATGAATTCCCCCATCCTATTTGATCAGGTTCATTAGAAAAGGAGAGTGAATATCTTTTCAGAATTTGGTTGATCAAAGCTTGTTCTGGCTATTGTAAAGAAATAGGCCATTCATGAGGAGATATCCAACATCTACCCATTTCCAAATGTTGAGACATCTGTTTAGTATAATGCATAACTCTTGTCCATCCTTTTTGATGCATTGCTTCCATCACATTACTTAGATGAGGAAATTGATGGATTAAAGGAGGTTGAGCATCCCATGAATCCAGCCAAAAATATGCATGATTCCCATTATTCACTATCCAAAATAACTTTGTTTTGATCATACTTCTCCCATTTTAAGAACTCCAAATCGGAGATCCTTTTGTTGGAAGGAACATCTAATAATATGATTCGGTGGCTGATTTTCCAGGTATTTGCCTCTGATATTAATAGCCCATAAATCATTTGGAGAAGTGATTAGCCTCCAATAAAGTTTACCAGCTAGGGCCTTAAGCTTGTTTAGCAGCAGATCTGAAACCTAGTCCACCTTCCTTTAGAGCGACAAAGAGTTTCCCAATTTACTAATGACCATTTTTTCTGATTTTGTGTCCCACTCCACAAAAAACTTGACAAATAGAATCAATTTTTTTCAAATTGATTTAGGAATATTGAGATAGATGAAGCATAAACTGGAACCGCCTGAAGGACAACCTTAACCAGAGTCATCCTACCTGCCGTAGATAACCATTTATTGGTCCATTTTTGTATCTTACCATTTATCTTCGCTATTAGCCACTCCCAATCTTTACTCTGCTTCGAATAAAGCGGAACTCCCAAATACTTGATAGAAGAGACCCTTTTTGAAATGGAAAATCTTGAGAATTTTCTCTTCCTGTTGTAAGGAGCAATGGAAGAAAATAATACTAGATTTGGCTTCATTGATCAATTGACCTGTGGCAGAAGAAAAGACTTGAAGAATTTTAGCCAATTGCTTAGCTTCCACTGTGGTAGCCTTCCCTACCAAGGTAGAGTCATCAACAAACTGAAGGTGAGAGAGAGGCTTTACAGAAGTAGCAAGTTGCACACCTTGTATTCTCTTATCCTGACAGGCTTTGTTCACTAATCTTCCCAAACATTCAGCCAAAATAATAAATAGAAAAGGGGACAACGGATCTCCCTGTCTAATACCCCTAGAAGCTCCAAAAAGGTTGGTAGGTTCTCCATTAAGTAACACAGAGAAAGAGACTGAGGTTAAACAAGCCTCTATCCATTTAATCCATTCCTCAGAAAAGCCAAATTTAGCTAGAACCTGGCTGAGAAACTTCCAATCAACTCTATCATATGCTTTGGATAAATCTAATCTAATAAACATTGCGGTGATTTCTGGAGTTCCATAGAATGCAAGAGTTCTTGGCCAAAACAATTTCATCATGAATCTGACGACCCAAAACAAATCCACCTTGTTCGGGAGATAATCTTATACAGAAGAGGTTTAAGCCTTTCTGCCATAACTTTTGTAATAATTTTATACAAAACATTGCATAGTGCTATAGGCCTGAATCCCGAAATCTTTGTCACATCCTCAGATTTCGAATGAGAGAGATAAATGTTTTGTTTATTTCCTTAAGCATAGTTTTTGAAAGTCTTGCCTCTTCCACAACCAAGTAAATCCTGCTTTATTGTATCCCAAAAAGTCTGATAAAATTCAATTGGGAAACCATCTGGCCCAGGAGTTTTTCCTTTTCCCATACTAAAAACAGCAGTATATAACTCTTGCTCAGTAACTGGCTGAATAAGCTTTTCATTTTCCTCTTGGGAAATCAGCCTAGGCAACACATCTAAAACTTTTTGCTGACTCTGTAGATTGAGAGGTTGAGCTGTAAACAAGTCAGTAAAAAACAAAACAGCCTCTTGTTTCATTCCTTCAAGGAATAGGTCTGTTGTCCCCTTTGTCTTCAAAGAAGAAATATAATTATGCACCCTTCTATGAAGTAATGATTTATGAAAAAATGCAGAATTTTTATCCCTTCATTTAACCATTGAATTCTAGATTTTTGCTTCCACATTATTTCCTCTCGATTTCCCATTCTATCAATTCTGCTTTTTTCAGCAACTATTCTTTCTAATAAGCCCACCTGTAATGCCTTGTATGACGTATTTCAGAATTAATCTCTTCCAGTTGTTGGAGAATACCTGTTTTCTTAGCCTTAATGTCTCCAAACTCAGTCCAATTCCATTTTTAAGTTTGGTCTTAAGATAGTCCAACCTCTTAACAAAGGAATACATCTGAGTCCCATGTCTTGGCTTTCCTTCCATCCACCACTGTTGAATGCATTGTCTGATATTTTCATGTCGCAGCCACATCAATTGAAATCTAAAGGGACATTATGCCGAAAAGATTTCCCTATCTCAAAAGAAACAGGCCAATGATCTGAGCCAATGTTGTTTAGAAGTGTTGCCTTGGAACAAAATTTTGGAACCACCATTCTTCAGAAACTAGAAATCTGTCAAGTCTTTCCATAATACATTGTTGACCTTGTCTTCTATTATTCCATGTCATAACCCCATTTTCAGTTGGAACATCCAAAAGGTTTAGTGATCGTATATGTTGGGACATAATTGTAGAACTAGCATCTAACTGTTTATTTCCACCTTGTTTCTCTTGTAAATTGAGAATAGTATTAAAATCTCCCCTAAGATAAGAGGAATCCCTGAAAACAGACTAGTCATACCTGAAATCTGGTTCCATTGTTTCTGTTTAGCTCCCACTTCCAAAGGGGCATATACATTTATAAGCACAAAATTTTGGTCATCCACTTTAGAGTACATATGAGTTAAGAGTCCTCCTTGAATAGCACAAGAGTTCAAAACCATAATAGCCTTTGGGTCCCATAAAGTTATAATACCTCCAAGCTCCTTGTGAACTCAAAGCTATATGATGTGCTTTAGGCCATACTCTCTCCGAAATAGCAGCCATAAGATCTATAGAGGCTTTAGTCTCTTGAATTAACACCACCGATGGATGATTAGTATGAATCATTCTTTTAATCTCTTGAACTTTAGAAGGGCTTCCTTTTAGCCCTCTTATATTCCAAGTGATGATCTTCATGATGGGGGAGTTTGGAAAAATTGGGATAAATCCCTCACCATCCCAACATTACTCAACTTCTTGCCCTCATTTTGAAGAGATACCTGATTTGATTTACGTCCTGGTTTAATATTTTTATCAATTTTAATCTTCTTACTTTTATCCTGAGCCACTCCCAAGTTAGATTCATCAATTTGCTTACCCTTATCTTGATCAAATAGAACAAGAGCTTTATCCATATTTTCAGAACCTCTGCCTTTTGATCTGCATCCAAGAATTTGTCTTGATATTTGGTTTTCCTCTGATAACTTTTTATATTTTTCCATGTAGAGTCAGAAATTGCTTGATTTTGATAAACTACCAACTGATTCTGGTGTTCTTCCTTGGCTGATCCATGTTTTGTTCTTGTTGAAGAGGTTGATTAGGTTGTGTTTCTGGAACTTGGGATTCCATTAACTCCTCAACTCCCTCCTCTTGTAGCTGTTGCAGGGTAGCAAATCTATTGTGGCTGCTTTCCACCATTTTCTTTGGAGGTTCCTCTCTCGCTACCTTTTTTCCTTTGGGTTTAATAAATTCATCCTGTTTCCGCTCTTCTTCAATAATGTCTGGAATTTTAAGAGGGCAATCCCTAACCAGATGTCCATACTCATGACAATTGCGACATCGGAAAGGGATATTTTCATAGTCAAGAACTTGCTCCCATGTCTCATCCTCCACTACCAAAGAAATTTTTGTGGTAATGGCTTGTTAAGATCCATGAGTACACATATACAAGCATAAATCATTTGTTCCAATTTCATAGAGGCATCTGCCGTCATCATATAAGTTCCCAAAGTATTTCCGATCTCCATGAAAACATGATGGTTCCAATATTCAGCCGGAAGACCAAATAATTTGACCTAAGACTGGTACCACCGATGGTAATTCCTCCTCTGCTTTAAACATTGTATGCCATGGTTTCATAAACAGCCCCGCTCTTCCAAAAACCATGGGCCTCCTTGAAAAATTAACTCACGATCTAGAGGTGAGGCAAAAAAAACAAGAAAATAACCATTAGGGTATACTGAGATAGTATACTCACTGGGGTCTTCCACATTTTTTATGCCCATTCTTTAAATGCCTGGCAAGATGGCCTAAATCCCATGAAACGAACAATTAACCCTCTGTTCTCCAGGTCATCTATTCCACCTGGATATGTGCTCTCTGTATCTTTATAATTGGTGTTCCATCAATAGCTTTCATGCATCCATTTTCATTTTTCCGGGGATCATATCTAGGCATTCGAGCGGCGGTTTCATTAAGTTCTTTCCTTGCGAATTCAGTTTTGAATTTCGTCTGCAATGTCTTTGAAGGATGGGGCATGCGGTTCCACTTTGGATTTGAAGTCCTAATCCACTTTTCATTTTGTCGCAGCCCAAGGTTACTCACCAAATCACTCAAGCTAACTTGTTTTGTGTCCATTATCGGCGTGAAAAATGACCACCGGGGCTCATGAATGGTAAAAACTAGGTTCCAGGAGTCAACAAAAACTCCTATCGCCAAGAGAAAAAAAAAAGCTTGGGTGACTTGGCTTATTAGGTCATAGTTGGCCTTGTGCGTTTAAATTTAGCTTTTCTCCTCCAAGCCCTATGTTCATGTTTACCTCTCCATCTCGGGCATGGCTGTCAAGGTGCCATGTGTTCTACCACCTCCCAACTAGGGCCAGCCTTAGGTGGGAATGGGCGTAACCATCACTCTACCCTACTGGAGAAGTGTTTTTGCATACATAGACTAGCTTAGTCTTTTATATTGTGTATGTGGGATAATTCCCCGTAGTGTTAAATGGGGATTGAGCTTGCCGAGCTCATCAACAAGACACCCCAATGTTGCATGGTTTGCTTTGTTAACCGAGCTCACCGATCTCTACTGAGCTACTTTGTAACTTTGTCAAGTTACTCATTGAGTTTTCCTTGTTATATCTATTGAGCTAAGTAGCCAACCCAATGTTTTGTCTAGTGAGTTGATTGACTCATCGAGTTACTTTGCCTTCGAACCAAGCCAACCTATTTGAGCCGAGTCACATTGCTTTACCAACCGAGCCACTTTGTCAAGCTTGCATTGCTTATTAACCAAGCTAAGTTGATGACTTCGGAGCATCCAAGGTGCGGGAAATCCTGCACAATTTTGGTGAAGGATGGGTGCGCGTAAGGTAAGAGAAACGTGTAGGGAAGAAGAGAAGCATTAAAGAGTCAAGTGGTGAGTGTGCGAAGTGTGGAAGTACTTTGGCAAATAGTTATCGGCAAGGACCGCGGTGTGTGCGGAGTACGCAAAGGAAGTGGATGCATTGTAGTGTGTGCAAGGATTGTAGAGTAAAGCAATCATGCGGAAGAATAATGCGCAGCAATACGCATTGGATTTTGGTACCAATGTAGTCTTGGCTCAACTTTGATATACTAGAGGCGAGTGGGAATTGCAAATGAGTTATGCACAAAACAGGTGTAGTGCACAAAGGCATAGCAAGATGAAAAGAACGATTGCGAGGTAACCGGACTACAAAGGAGACACACAAAAGGATTAGTGAAGGCCCGAATGCCCTAAGATAGTTCGTGGGAGAAGTAGACAGCAGAACTCGAATGTATGAGTGTGCGCGAGAAGAAGATAAGGGCACGGTTGAGAGTGCAAACGAGTAGCACTAAAAGAAGGTAAGGGCACTGCCGAAGAGTGCGAATGAGGAATGCACGACAAAACTAGTTGGCAAAAATGATGGACAAGTCGCAATCGAATGTTCTAGACAATTGTGAGAGACCTAATCGTCAAAAAACCCCAACGACTAAGTGGACGTGGCAATGCACAACAACTAGGTGGGCACCAAATAGCTTAGAACATTAATGAGCTCAAGTTAAAATTTGAATCTAGGAGAAAAGAAGGAGCTAACACGGAAAGAGAAGCGGAAGGCGCAACTATATGACAAGGCCGAGTTCATTCGAGAAAACAAAATGAAGAAAGAGGATGGAAGGAGGAAGAGAATTGGCCCAAGGAAGAAAAGGCCGATGTTTACGAGCATAAAGTCCAATCTAGGATTGGTCTTAATGAAGCACCATAGTGTCAAAATGCTCTAGGAAGTCCAATCTAGGATAGTTTCATGTAGATTGTGTTTCATTCCGTTACTGTTGGACTCTCAAATGGCACTTTGAATCACCTCGGTCTGCCATGTTGTACTATTAATGGTATTAGAGCAAGCTACTTTCCTACAAGAAGGAAACAAAGGCGCCTGATGAATGTCGAGTGTGAGGTAGCTAGCAAAGGTTAATGTCGTCTCCATTGCGAGAAAGGGGGTAGAGAACACAAGAAGAGATCCCAGTGTGTAATGGCCAAAAGAGATCTAAATCTTGTACATGAGAGCAAGATCTTTGGCAAGAAGAAGGGACTATTCGTATGCAACGAGTTGTGGAGATGTTGGAGAAGGTGTTGGAGGAGCTTAATGGTGTGAAGACCAGATTGGAGGATGCATAAGAAGACCATAGAAGGAGATGGGGTCTTGTGGTGAGAAGCACCTAGAAGAAGAAGGTGAATGACTCGGCAGAGAGTCAACAACAAAGAGATGATTGCGTGAAGAAAACGTGAGTAGAGCGCCGTAGGAAAGAAAAGGCATTTATAAAGGCACGATTGGAGATTGTGCGGAAAAAGCGCAAAAGTGAACAGAAAGCATGTGTGGGAGTACCGCCGAAGAATGCATAGAATATAGCGCATGGAGAAGGCTCATGAGTTGAGCAAAGGGTGAAGAGAGAAGTCACCTTAAGAAGGACGAAAGTGTGTAAGAGTATTACATCGTAAAGGAGGTTACTGAACGAGAGAAGACGGTTGTTGCGGACCATAAACACACAAAAGATTGTGCAAGCCTGCATACGAAGGTGGAATCCCAGTTGAGGGAACGGAGTGCGGAAGTGAAGGCGCACACGGAAATGAGAGTACCATTGCGGAGGATCCAGAGAAGAAGGGGGAAAGTTGCCCTGAAGGCAACAAAGGCAGAGCAGCTCCCAGGGGAGACTGCGAGAGTATGCATGAAAAAAGAGAACACCGAGGAAGGAGTTGATGAACAAGGTTCACAATTGTGAACATATGTTCAAGTTTAAAGATGACTGCATCATCAACATTCTACTTCGTAATATTGGACCATTTTTAAATATCTTTCATCAGATTTCTTTCATCTTTGAAGCCTTTTTTTGATCTAGTAAACGCATACCTTATCACGCACCTTGAAAGTGTTCTCCGAACAAAATTGGCCATACCCAACATAGTACTTGGCCAAAGACTTCTCTAGTTGTTCCACCTCTTTCCCTACAAATGAGATTGGTTTTCGTCCTATTGACCCCTTAGTTTTTTCCAAAATGGTGTCTTCACCACATAATCCCTTTGTTCCCACACATGACTACTCTTGCACTCATTGGTGTCTTGGATCCATACTAAGGTGGTTGGTAGTGGCCTTGATTGGCTTATTCTCTTATCCCTTTGCTTTATGATGTTGAAGTTATTTTGCACCTTCCTCCCTCCCAATGGAAAGAGTGGTGAAGCTTACTTTTCCCTTGTGCTTCTCTTCTTCCCCATCTAAAGTAAGCCTAGAGTGAGCTGTCACAACTATATTTATGATATTTGGAAGTGGATACAACCTCCATGTGATGTTAACATATTACAATGCCTATCATGTGGAAATTATACTCATTTTTGCTTCCGCAACCTACTGTTGTAATGGAACATACATGATATAATACATTGTCATGCCCAAGCTTACATGCTAAAAGAAAGTGATGGAAACATTTGATGTGAATGGCTAAAATCACAACCTCCTCTACGTAGCTGCCCCTACTTGGGTTTTACAATCAAACAACAACAAACACGTTTAGAAAATGCCTTCATAGAGGTATTTGTATGTCAAACTATACACCCATGAAATCAAAAGTATTATTTGTGGAGTGCTATTCAATTTGAGTGCTTTCTCATCTTGTTATCGTTGACCAAACATCATGTCCCTTCTCTTTCAACAAGGTACAAACTCTTTCGTTTATGAGCATGCTTGTACACCAATCAATATAGCTACTTCGGAAAACCTGCTATGATCATATTTTATGTGCATACAACAATTGAAAATGCTTGCTACATTCGTGTCATATCAATGTGTGCATGCCACAATAACCAAATTTACATGGGTGTGCTACATTCAAGCTGAAAATAGACTTTCATATCATTGTGATGCCGAAATATATACTAGAATAACTCTTTGATGCTTAAATCAGAACTATATATCCATGTTATAATCATTGTGATGCCTACATGCATGCTAGAACCACCGTAATGAGAGAATAACATGCTACTTTCTGATTTATGCCATTTCAAACCTACTTTGGATTTTCATTGAGAAATGTAAATTATCTTGTTAGCACCTTTGTGATGTTTGGCCTTAAACACTTGTATGCTTCCTATTCTTCTAGAAGTGTTTTCCTAACTTCTTCCTTGGAGTGCTTGCTCAAATCTTGAGTTCCTCTCTTCTAATTTCCATGTTATGTGTATGCTACAACAAGTGATAAGAATAAAAAATACAAGACTTGCATGCAAACATAAAAATTGGAATGATACAGAGAAGATTAACTAGCACCCACGCAAGGATGACACGCATAAATTTAGAAATGGTCCAAACATAAAAAAAAGTGAATAGCTTAAAAATGATACAAACTATTAATTCCTTTGGCTGCCCGCAGCCTCCCAAATGGACTTTCATGGCTGCTCCATACTAACCTTTAATAGGTGGAATGCCTCACCACTTGCTCATACAAGTGAAATAAGTTCCCTACTTGCTATTAGCAACAAATAGAACCATAAGACAATTTTAAGGTAGTACTCAAGTGTTGTTCAATCTGGGGAGGCTCATGCATGTGAAAGCAAATCAATATCGTTCATCTTTGTAAATTTTTGAAATGCTTAATCCAAGAATCAAAAGACATGCCCTTAACACTACATAGTGGTTACTGATGGTGTGGAGATACATATGAGGTATGTCCACCATTCTTGATTCTTGTGCTTTTATAGGCTCTCCTTCCTCCCTTTTTCATGTGGCTGATCTATTTTTCCTTTTCTATTCTTCAAGTGAAGATGTGGACGAAGTCTTCAAAAATTTGCATCCCAATACCTATTAACTTTGCAATGACTACAAAAACTATTAGACATACACATACTCATATCAAGTAACATCTTACCTACTTGGTGTGTGACTTAGCCTTCCTCTTCTTGTTTGTTTGAACAAAGTGGTTCACGCAATTTGCTTTTCTTTTAAGTATTTTGGCTTCTTAGTGACAAAGTGCTTCTTCCAACAAATGGCCACACAATGATTACTCATTCCACATGGATAGATATTCCAACATTCATGTGCCACACGGTTCCTCTTTATACAATGGAATACTTTTCTTTCCTACTCTTTCTTGGGCTTTCCTTAAGCTTCTTTGCAAATAATCGATGGAATGGTGGTACTCGACCTTTTTCTCTATATTGTTTTCCTCTCTTAAGAGATTCTTTGCACTTTTCCTTAATGCCTTTGTAATATCCCCTTCTCGGTCGAAGACCCTTAGCCCATTCATTGTTTCCCGACAACTAAGGGAGGAATAAAATGGAAATTAAGTCATAGTAAATTAATCATAAAGTATTATTATAAGAACTTTATTAATTTATTAATGACAGTGAAAAACAGAAAAGAAAAAAGTGACAAAATAAAATTAAAAAAAGAAAAGCCACTTTATTTTATTTTCCCCTTAGGAAAATGCTACGCATGTGGGAAAGGGAAAAGGCCAAAGAAAAAATTAAATGAGGGAAAAGAAATATGATTGGTGGATTTGGGTGGCAAAAGGCCAAGTTATGTTATAAAAGCAAGTCAACTTGCAAGGAAAGGCGTCTCTTTTTGTTTATGATAAATTCTGAATTTTGGTGTGAGCTTGTAAGGTTTGCATAACTACTCCAAAGGACAAAACCCTTTGTAGTTAGCTTTAGAGGATGAAAAACCTCTTTAAGCTTAGAAAGAAGAATGAAAAATCTTCTTTCTTTTGAGAGGAGGCCCTACTCAGGGGTTTCTACTAATTTTCAAGGTTCTACTTCAGAATTGCAGCGATATTTGAGGAGCGTAGTGCAGATTTATATTTTTCCAGCGAGGATTTGAAGACACAAGTGTTAAGGAAGATTTATACCTTCAGATTCAGCCTGATCTAGGCTTATCTCCACCCCTACGAGTGGAGTTTCACCCATTCTAGCACACGGCTGTCACAGATCTCGCCAGCAACATCTTTGTCATATTTTTAGAGGCCAAAATCAGCTGGTTTGCATATTTTTGGGGCTGAGAAAACTCTATTTTGAGCTGTCTGAGGACTGTCGTCTGCAGATTTTATAAAATAATTTCAGCCTATTATTGATCCAAAATCTGGTATTTTCCTCAAGTTGTTGTCCTTATAAAAATTGTTGATTTGTTTGGGATAAGAATTGAGTTTTTTACTTCATATTTTGTGGGTTTTCAATCCTAGAGCAAGTCACACTTTTCTAGAATAATTCATATCTACATTAAAAAAATTGTAAATCTTCTACAACTTGCTATTTTGGTTGGGATTTGTGGATAATCTGTTTGGGGTTAGAAATATGTCCATTGGGGACATTAGATAGATATTCCAACATTCAAATGCCACACGGTTCTTCTTTATACAATGGAATACTTTTCTTTCCTACTCCTCCTTGGGCTTTCCTTGAGCTTCTTTGAAAATAATTGGAGTGGTGGTACTCGGACCTTTTCTTTAGATTGTTTTCCTCTCTTATGAGATTCTTTGCACTTTTCTTTGATGCCTTTGCATTTCTTAGAAAGTTTCCCTCTCTTTGGAGGTGTTACTGTGGCTTGTTTGAGGTGATGCAATGCTACCTTCCTCTATATTAATAAGTTATCCCTTCATTGGACACTCGACATTCTTCACAATATTTGACACGAAGAATTTTAGCAATGTCATTATCCATGATTTTGTTGAGATGATGCATTTGGCTCTTTTTCCTTGCAAGGTGTCTTGCTTCAGCAGTCTCAAAGCATTCTCCAACTCTTGTTGGAGACCAAAGAAGCTCAATCCTTTATATTGAGGCCTTTCCTCAATCTCTATGGAGACATGTATTTCTTGGCCTTTCTTTCCACCCTTTGCCATCATATCCAATCCTCGACAACTTATAGCCAATTCCCTTAGTATACTTCTCAAAATTAACAAATAACTCATTCAATGTTTTTTAAATGAAAGAGCTTATGCTGGAGTGTTTACCATGCATAACTCTGTCATCATTTGTGCATTCATGGTAGAGGTTGATCTCCTTTGTTAGACAGACAATTCCACTTTGCTCCTTCACCATTTTCTTGGAGTTTCACCAACAATTCCCCTTTTGCAAACTACTCTTGTTTCAACTCTTCCACGATACCAATGAGAAAACCTCCATAGCTAGCCAATGTTTCTTGCAACTTTTGCTTCTCCATTTCTAAGTGTTGGGTCACCATTCTCAATTCTGTATTTTCCGCTTGAATCTGCTGATTGCAACCTTTAAGCTCTAGAAGCATTTCACCCTTCAAAACATTACCAATGGCTGAACAATGTAACCACTCTCCAATATTTTTGTCAAACAATTTGCATATAACTTTGCATTGGGAAAATTACAAGGAGAAAAAATGGAGTGTGCAACCTGTACTATACTGCTAATTACTTCTCTTCACTCTTTGCTACCTCTTACACTACCTCTGCTACTAAACATCTGAACCCATCACTCAATCCTAAACTCAGGTTTTAATCTACACCTCGTACCTCTCATTTATACAAGAGTTGGTGGTGTCCTTTCACACAATAGAGGACCCCCAAGTGTCGAGAAACTGAAGACATCGAATTCTTGCCGTTACTCATCTGTGTTGGCAAATAGGGAAGGACAGCCACCATTGCATGCACAACTGCCTATTTGTAGGACAAGACCGCCAAGTGTGGTCCAGTCACTATGCTGACAATTCCTCCTTTTGAGTTAGAAATTTGTTGTTTCAGAGTGTTTTTTCTGATTCTATATGGATCACCATATTTAGTGCATGTGCAGGTACAAGAAAGGCATTTTGTAACATTTTTGTTAAATGAAATTGTGCGAATTTGCTTGGTACTCCTAAAATAATACCAAGTTGTATCCCTTAAATTTACATGGAAGATTGTAAGGAAAGGGGGCAGCGGACCGGTGGGGAGATTCAAACTATATCAAAGGTAGGCAATCTTGAACAATCTAAATTAGTTGTTATCGGTTTGGTAAGGATGGATGGACATACACCTAAGGGTATCCTCGACCCTACAATTAAAGCTTCATGCTATAGATTTTTGCCTAAGTCTATCATCCACGCCAGTGTGATGTTGCTACTCTTTGAGAAATGCTTTTTCATAAGTTCACATTGAAGCCTCTTCCGTAGCTTGGGTAGTTAATACTTTTCAAAAATGATTATACCACTGTGGTATCGGAAATGCGGATTCTCCCGCTACATTACAATATCTTGCTCCTTATACAGGAGCAGGAATGTTATAAAACGTAGTTTGTTGCAAGTATAAATCCAAAATGTGAAGAGATTAGTACGAAAGACAATAAAAAGGTCAGAGCAATGTAGCTTAGTAGTAGCATGAGTTCACACTCTTGAGAGTGACCCAAGGCTATATCCAATTACACACGTGTAAAGACATTGTGCATCTGTGCATTCAAAACATAAGCTGTTTTCCTTAAATAAAAAGGAACCAGAGTGAAACTGAAAAAAAAAAACATATTTTTATACCATTAGCTTTCTTAATGGTATTGCTACATAGAGAAAGTATAAATATTCCACCCATACAAAGATTAAAACCAATCATTCATACCTCAAAAAAATTGATAAACCTTGGTATATCTTTCGCAGAATCTCTAGTACTCATGTGCTCCCCTTGCTTCTTTGATATGTTTTGCAGAAGGTCCTTTGTACCTATATAGTAATAAAACAAATATAACATCTAAGATTCTCAAACGCAAAGATAAGCATGCTATTATATGACATTGATAATACTTAAAACCTACAAGGGGAGAGCACTATGCTTGTACAACCTATACTAGAATATATAATCGTGTTGCACAGGGATGCATCCCTAGATTCTGATGAAATCCTGGACCTCTCAAATGTTTTGGGACTTGGAAGGGACATCCCCAATTTCTTTTAAACTTTCCAATGGTTTTACTTTAAAAATCTGTTTTTACCAAAAACATGGAACCCTTATCTCAAAAATACCCAAAAAGTATTAAATAAAGTTTGAACCCCTATATTTCATTCAATAAAAGTAAAATATTCAAATCTTAATTCATATACAATATTTTAATAGCCATTCCCAAAATCTAAAAGAAAAATCATCCGTCCAGGAAATTTCATCCGATTGTCCCCATCGAGAGTTAGGTGACTATGTATATAACATTGAATCAATTAGTATTCACATTTGAAAACAAGGAGAGAGGATAAAAATGTTTTCCAGATTTAGAACACAGTATTGTATCAATTTAAAAACATTTAAGAAGATTAAAGAATTCAAGAACACGTGCATGTCAACATACCGTTGATAAAAATGGTACTAGTTAGCATTCTTCAATTAGGGAAGGACTTTTACAATGGTAAGTTATGATAAGCACTGAGTGACAAAAAGAGTAATGGAATGGAATGCTAATCAATAATAGAGACAAAATCAAAATGTCTGGTCACATTTTGGATATTATTTCAAATATAGCACTCTTCCCTATTCAACAAGGAAAGAATTGTTATAAAAACATTCTAACAAAATGGGTATCAAGAGAGAGACTGAACACGGTGTTTTCTAAATCGACGTTTCAGGCCATTGTTTTTAGCCCATCCTTAGCATGAATGACAAGAATCGCATATTAGAACTCTCTATATTGATAATTCCATGTACAAACAATTACAATAAGCAATGTCTTTTTTTGGGGATCCTCCAGAAATAGCCCAAGGCTGAGCACGAAGGACTGAAATCAGATTTAGGGCAGGCTGTAGATGACTGACAATGACTGTGAAAACCCACAAGAGCTGCCAACAATTTTCCTCCTAGGGTAGTGACCCCTTAGGAAGATTCAAGCACACTTTTCTATGCACGAAATTCACTCAAACCCTTGGAAAATATGCTCAGAAATTATAAGAAAATACCAGCAATCATTAGATGCAAGAAAACTGATTTTTAGAGGCTCACAAGTGCTATTTTGAATTTACCATGAAACCCTTCCACTGCAGCAATTAAATAATAATTCCAGAATTGAAATAACACTTATATGCACCCAAACAATCAATAAAATGATAGATTTCACCTTTAGAAATTATGGAGAATCCAACCATGCAATTAGATCACACAAAGACCAGCAATATCCTCCGAAACACTCTCCCAAGCAAGTTGCCTAGGGCAGAATTTAATTATATGCAAAAAGAGAGATTACAACAAGAGATAGTGTGGGGTTTCATCCACACAAGATTCTCCTCAAGGGGTTTCGTCCTTGAGAGAGCCCTCAATCAAGGGTTTTCGCCATAGTTACCAGGTCCGAAAATCCGATTAAGTTTAGAAGGGCAAAAAAATCCGGAGTACTCGAAAAAATCCGGTTTGGAATATATATACTTATATTATTATATATTTAATTATCAATAATTTATTAATTAATATCATGAACAAATTATAAAAGAAAACATTATAATAAATAATAAACTGTTTATATAGTTTATTATAAAATGTTATGAAATAATAAACTATATAAAGTTTAAACTATTATAAAATAATAAACTATATAATATTATAAACTATTATAAATTATTATATTATTATAAATTGTTATAATTATAAAATAATAAAATATATCATATTATAAAGGTAAACTATTATAAAATAATAAAGTATTATAAATAATAATACCTACTTAGTTATTTAATTATTAATAGTTTATTAATTAATATTATGAACAAGTTATAAAATAAAACATTATACTAAATAATAAACTATTATTAAATTATAAACTATTATAAATTATTATATTATTATAAACTGTTATAATTATAAGATAATAAACTATATAATATTATAAAGGTAAGCTATTATAAAAATATAAAATAATAAAGTATTATAAATAATAATACCTACTTAGTTATTTAATTATTGATAGTTTATTAATTAATTATGAACAAATTATAAAATAAAACATTATAATAAATAATAAACAATTATTAAATTATAAACTATATAATATTATAAACTGTTATAAAAGAAAACAAAGAAAACATTATAATTATTAATAAATAAAAAACTATATAAAATTTAAAAACCTAAATAAAACCTAATCGCAAAAACATAGAGAAAGGAAAAAAGGAGAAATGGACATACCTCTCATGGCCACTGCACAGATCCTCCTCGCCGCTGCACAGAACCTCTGCTCAGCCGTCAATGCACACTTCTTGTTTTTCAACCACTAGTTTGGAGCTTACGTTGAATCACGACTTTCACCTTGGAGCTTGCGTGGGGCACTTGGGAGAACAGCAATTGGTTTCCTTGAAAATACATTATAATGTTATACCCATGTCATCCAATATTTTTACACACTCCCACATTATCCCTTCCTCAAATTGCAATGCCTTGGCATCTCCAATACTCTTAACAAAAACACAAAGGTGATGTTGGATTAAAAAAACAAAGGATATCATAGAAGAAAATGCCACTAACTTCTGGCAAAGAAGAGTTTAAAATTTTTGGTTGCACTACGAGAGACTTGTCGACAAAAACTCCACATATGGGATTTGGTAGAAAAAGGGTGATAGGACTGAGAAATAGCAATTGCACATTGTGTTGTGCGGGTGTCAAAGAACACAATGAAAATCCAATATTCCAGGGGAAGATTAAGAGAAAGACGAAGAGCTTTCATGGAAGAGTTAATATTTCAACCCGTTCTGCCATGCATGGTAGACATAGGAAGCAAAGAGAAATCAATTTCGGTAAAACATTAGATGCATCTAAGTGTACATGGAAACTGATAAATATTCCGTAATTCATTATTTTTACCTTACAGTCATATTGTTGTTGAAAAAAGTGGATGAACTGGCATTATTCAAACCTTTAAAATGTTTAAAAGGACCTTCACAACAAATGTGCTTTCCATTAAAAATTATTGTGCCCACCTTTTTAAGAGTTTTGTTGGTGGAGAGACACGTAATATATATGTACATGCTTTTGAAAGCATTAAACAATAAACTGTGCTTGAATTATTATTAGAGCGTGCTTTGTCAAAGCCTAGATTTATACTAAAATCATGTTATCACACATAGTTGTCAAGAGATGGGTATGGGTACACGGAGATGGGTACGGATACCAATACACCATTTTCCAAAACAAATAGGAGACAGGTATAGGGAGACAGCAATATATATATATATATATATATATATATATATCAAAAAAATTAAAATATTATAATACATTAAATTTATTTAGAATCAAAATGGCCTAAAATTTAAAAATAATTATACTTTTTGAAGGAAATCAAATGTCGAAAAAAGACGAGTAATTATATTGGATATCTCACATATTGAGGGAAGAGTACATTGTAACAATCGAAATGCCAACAAATAGACACTAAAAAATCACAAATGTGAACTGAATAATTTCTCATCCGATACAAAGGGGTCAACTGCCACATTAATTATGTCCTCTAGATCCTCTCGCTAGGATGCTCTCTAGATACTCATCACTTTTAAGTTGTAGCTCTTACGTAGGCAATATAGCGGGGAAATCATTGAGGTCATTTTCCTCAAACACATCATCCTCTATGTTTGTTGTTGCATCAATGGTCCCGTTTTGCTAAGGACCTTTTGTTTACCCTAGGTCTACACGCGTAAGAAGACGAAGTGTGCTATGAATGTAGAGTAGGTTCTCTGCCTTCTTTGACCCTAATCATTTTGTCTTCATGAATGAATGAAACCATAAGTACTCCAATTCCTCTCACAAGATAAAGAACTAGTTACTTATGAGAGTAATCGTATTGCAAATGATTGCAATTCAGGTGCTTCACTACCATGGTTCCACCACCACTCTATTGGGTCCTTCACACGCATATCATAGAGAGCCTCCACTATAAAAACTCGGCATGCACCACGGAAAACAAATTCAACTAAGTCCCGAGAGTAGAAGCTTCCTCTCCTTGACCATAATTGTTTTTACTACAACCCAAAATTCCTTCATCACTTATTTGTCCTCATATGGAGCCCTTTTATTGGTGACTTTTGTATCATACCACTTTGGATTTAAAGCATAAGTAGCACAATGTAGAGGTGTGTTAAGCTTGTTCCATCTTCCATGTATCTTTTCCTTAATCAAAGGATATAGAGAAGGATCCTTTGAATATGTGATTTTTCTTATTCTTTCACACATAGAATCAATTTCTTCATAAACTTCTCCCAAACATGGCTTGTTTGAATCAACAAAGCAAATTACCTCACAAATGGGCTAAATGAAGTCAACAACAAATTTCACATCAGCCCAAAAAGGTCATCAAGAACCATCTTCCTCAATCGTAATCTCTGATGTAGATTGTCTCCAAGTTGCCCATGCATCACTAACTACAATGGAACATAAGGCCCCTTTGACAACATAAAGACAATCAAGAAGTATGAAGAAAGATGCAAATCGTGTGTCTACAGGTTTGAGAAGCTCAACCTTCGCATATCTCTAATAAATAGCTTGTGTTTGGTGATGATTGCATATGAACATTTGTATTTTTCTGCCCTTTTCAATAAGCTCAAAATCCACTTGAAACCTGCCAATGTCTTTGAGTGCATTGTTCAATGCATGCACACAACATGGTGTCCAAAATACATGTTTGTATTTTTTTGCACCAACAAGCCAGCTGCTTTACAAACCAAGGCAACATCTATAATAACTTGGACAACATGTGATGCCCCCACCTCCTCAATTGCATCACATAGTTGTTTCTCAAGGAAATCTGCATTTTCTCTTGCCCCAAACAATCAATTGCCTTCAAAAATAAGGGCCTTTAGAGCAAGTTACCATAATGTTCAAAAGTGGATGGTTTCTAGTATCAGTCCAACCATCCATCACTATGTTGCATCCTTCTGTAGACCACACTCTTTTGACTAGTGCAATTTGTTGCTCTATCCTTGTTTTCTCTTTGTCAATAAGAGTCATGCAAGCTTCTCATATCCAGGTGGTTTATACCTGCTTTAGCCCTTTGTTGATTGCACAAACCATCTCCTCATAATAGGGTGAGCAAGCAACATTGAATGGTATTCCATTCGCATAGAAAAAGCATGCAATCACTGCATCAACTGCATCTCGACCATGCACATCGAACATGTTTCCAATGGGGTTTGAACCGCCCATGTGTGGTCTCTTACGAGAAGACCCCTCACCCTTTGTGACATGTCCAAAAGACACACCTAGCTTTGATTCTATTTCTGGCCCGAAACCTCTGATAGGATGACTTTGCGTGCGATCTGTGGTCGAAGCGTGAGAGCTTAAGGAAGTCACTTTTCCTTCAGCATGTTCTTGTGCCCTCATAGCTTCATACCGCTCTACCTCATTCATACAAGGGTCAACCCCTTTCCCAAGTAAAGAAAAATGGGCCTTCACTCTTGTGTAAGTGCCTTGAAAGCACTTCCCACAAATATTGTAGGTGATATCTGCAGTACCACCATTTCCTTTATGAATGTGGTTCCAATAATTTCAAAGTGGTTTAGTCCTTTCCCTCCCCCTAACATCCTAAACAAAAAACAAAATTAAAAAATTAGAAATCAAATTGAAATGATATTTTAAATTAAAAAAATAAACTTTAAATTATTTAAAAATTAAATAATATCAATTTATTAATTTATTATTAAAATAAATATCAAAGAAAAAAATTAAAAATGCAAAATAAATATCATAGTTATATAATTAAAGTTTAAACTTTAAACATTAAAATAATAAAACTTTTAAATAATATAGTCTAAATCTAATTTTATAATGTATGTATGTGTGTGTGTGTGTGTGTGTGTGTATATATATATATATAAAAATTAAAACTTAAATGGAATACTAAAAATACAATTTCATCTATTGATTAAAAAATAGAAACTAAAACTAAAAGTAAATATTTTAATTAAAAACATAAAAATAGAAAAGTAAAACTTAAAACTAAATGCTAAATATTAAAAAATAAATATTTCATCTATTGATTAAAAAAGAGAAACTAAAACTAAACGTAAATATTTTAATTAAAAAACATAAAAATAAAAAAGTAAAACTTAAAACTAAAGGCTAAAGCTAGGAACATGTTTTAAAAAAAGTAAAGCTATAAGGCAAGGATCAAAGCCCTACCTTAGTGTCCAAAGTGCCTGCGGGCACTTTGGACGGAAAGACAAGGCTTCAACCCTTGCTTCCAAGCTTGTTATAAGCACACAAGGGCAAAGGCAAAGTGGCAAAGGCAAGGCGAAGGCGGTGCGGCGGCAAGGCTTTGCCCTAATACAAACATTAACAGAGATATGGCAGTGGTGGCAAGGCTTTGCCCTAATAAAAGCAGAGAGGTATACGGGGGAAGTAGTGGTAGGCCGTAGCCCTAAATAAACTTAAAAATTTTGATTTTGCAGAGCATAGATAAATACACGCTTCACAACAAGAGTAGCAAATCGACCTCCTTCAATGGCAAATGCAGACCTAGCAGCGAATGAATAACTCAAGCAAGCTTGTGCAGGCAACGTATTTAATACATAAAATGTTGTGCTTTAGGGTTTTTAACAATGCTTTTAGGGTTTTCAAACAGAGATGTATTTTTTTCAACAGAAACAAGAGGGGACATTAAACAGAGGTCTCCGCGTATGGGAGGCATCTCCGTCTGGAGACGCATGTCCATATGGGAGATGTGTCCCGGTGATGGGAGACGTGTCTCCCGCACTAGTGTTATTACACCAACTTTATACTAAAATGTTATTACTTTGAAAGGAGTTTGGTAAAGTCTAGTGTGATTTAACTTGTTCCGTTTACTCTATGCATATTAGGTGTTTGATTTTTCTTATTTGTCTATATTTTGGAGGGTCGTATTCGGTGCTTTATATAAACAAATTTCTGTATAGGAATATCCAAATCCCATACTAGTACCAGGATCAGCAACTTATCTTTCTCTTCATAAAGTGATCCTCCTTTATTAAAACTTTCATCTCCGCCATCTCAATTTATATGGATGTATGCAACATATTATTAGATTCCTTTTAGAATGGTCCACCCTATCGTGCCAATGCAAGGTTGTCAGCAGCAATACTTATGTCCGTGAATGACCAAATTATTTCAATGGAACTCAAGAATACAAGTTAAAATAGAAATTTTAACTGCTAAAAATCTCCAACTAAAATTGAAGTATCAATAACTACAGCTAGAAAGTAATAGAGCCTAGAAAAAGAGGGTAGTAAACCATTGACATGTATACACGAAGCCATACAAAAGACAAAACTAGTTGTGCAAAGATATAGCCTTGTAAAAAGTAGCCCCGAAAGAGATAGAGAAGGATCCAATGAAAAAAAGAATCCAAACTACTATGAAGTGCAGAGGAGGATAATTCAATGGATGGGTAGACTTCTATGTTTAGGTTTCCAATCATATCATTAGATCCTATGAACCAAGACACCACACGTACATTGAAGTATAGAATACATCACATGGAGCATACTATTTATTAAAAGCTTTTGTCATTAATCCATGACCCACAATACAACTTGGGAAGATACCACATCGAAAAAGGATGTACATCTCTCTTATACATATTCTTCCAACGTAGCACCTCTTCCTATACAATGTTGACATTTTAATATTGTAAAAGAAATAACAATCCTCATACCACAAAGAACCACTCTCTTTTACAAATAAAAGGATCAGATTTTTATATACAAATAAGTTGAGAAAGAAAAACAAAAGACCTCACTTTGAATCGTGAGGATTTGTAACTACAAAGTTTTAGTAAGCACAAGAAAATAAAAATTCCTAAAAAGTGCTCAAACAAAAAAGTGTATCGATGGTGACTTCAAAGTAAAATAACTATCTTCAAATCCACCAATAACATTTGCAGATACTTAGATTTAAAGTTTATAAACAACTTTGATATGATAAAAGAGATAATTCCAAAACCAATGACTAAATCAATTAAACATAGGTGAAAATATGCAACAAAACAAGTTTCCATGGAAATGTTGAAACACAAGATTTGTAAGTGGGGAACTAATACACTGGACGAAAACACCACGTCTATTAAAAGTTGGAAAATCTATTACAAAGCTTATACAATATGCGTCGACCATTTTCAAGAGAGAATAAGAGAAATAAGATGAAATCAGTAGAAGCATTAGAAGAAGAATTTGAGAAATTCATAGATAAAGAGATCCTTGGACTCTTTAAAATGAAAAGAGAAAATGGAGTTACCTTGATTGTCTTAACCAAACTTCCAAATGTGTGCCTAGTGTCCCCATTTCCCATGTAGTGATGGGAGGGTTGCTACAAAATGGAAAAGGAGTTATATTTCAATCAGTAACTTCAATATTCCTCATAATGAAGAATATCCTTGATGGTTCAAATGAGGTGTAGGCCTATGTCATTTCATGTTACCTGGATTATGTGAATTAAAAATTCATATGGGAATAATGAATTCACAATCTAAAGATAGTTAATATATCCAAATAAAGATTAGTCTCAAACAATAACACGTGATGATCATTCCCGGTATGAGGGAATCCTATACAATATATAGGGTCCCAAGAAGAGGACATGCTCATTAGGGAACAACCACCTCCCGTCGAGTCTAGTAAACATAAAAAAATTAATAAATATGTACATCAAAAATATGCAAAACTAGTACTCCATATTATATCTTTTTAATAGAAAGATAAATAGTTAGATCCTTCAAGTCTTTCAGCATCTCTTGGTATTAGGTGCACGAATAATTAACCTTCTTTGGTTTAGTGCCAAGGACTAATGGGTGTCCATTCTGCCAAACTCGCATGGGACTCGTTGGAAATGTGTTGTATATTTTCCATGAGTTACACTCTTCTAGACTATATAGCTTGGCACAACTTGTGGGACTGACAAGGGCATCGCCTGCAGCTAAGGGGTTTGGGGGTAGCACCCCTCAATAGGGGATTTAGGGGCTGGTCCCGAGAAAACATTTTGAGGTCCCCTTTATAGGATTTCGGGCCCATATAGGTGTTTTTAGCCTATGTTATAATTGGTAACTCATGTTTACGAGGAACCGTTATGGATTGTATTCTTGGCCCATGGTTTTGGTACCCATTGTTTTGTAAGATTGTTGTGTCAATTACCTACTGATGTGCTTACATATATTTAGACATGCGATGACAAGGAGAGTATGAGTATGAGTATGAGTGTACGAGTAAGAGTATGAGTGTACGAGTAAGAGTATGAGTGCTATTTTAAATTTATCATGAAACCCTTGCTATTTTAGAGTGTATATGATGTGCTTACATATATTTAGACATTCGATTACAATATGTGTATGAGTGTATGATAAATTAACATAAAGGTGAATTCTCCATATGAGTATGAGATCGTAGTAACATATTTGCACAGACAAAAATATTTCATTAATTGAATTGATCTGCTTACAAAGCTCATACAAATTTATAGGAGAGAAAACTCCTATTTTCAAGGGGGTTGTTTTAACAACACTCCCCACATTCTTATTTACGTGAGTTTGGTTTAACAACCAAATCTCACACAAATAACAATATACTAAACAACTCATAATATGAGTTGTTATTACAAACATTATAACTCACTCACATAATTAAATTACCACACCCAAATGTGAGCACTAACACAGATTTTCAATGAGTAAACATCAAACAAGTGTTGCAATATCCACCACAGAGATTGAGTACATGGCAGCTACTCATGCAAGTAAGAAATTGGTTTGGCTTCAAAGGTTTATTTCCATTGTTGGGTTCACTCAAAATGCTATAAGGATAGATTGTGATAGTCAAAGTGCAATTTGTCTAGCAAAGAACCCCAAGTATCATTCTAGAACGAAACATATTGATGTTCAATACCATTTTGTAAGAGAAATGGTGGAGGAGATATTGTTGGAGAAGGTGGACACAGAAGATAATGTTGTTGATTCTTTGACAAAGGCTATAAGCATTGAGAAATTTTCTTGGTGCAGAAAATCAATGGGCATGATTGCCCTAAGCTGCTGACTATATGGCCTTGGCATCCCCTATGGAAAGTATTCAACAAGTGGGAGAATGTTGGAAATGTGTTGTATATTTTCCATGAGTTACAATCTTTTAGATTGTATAGCTCGGCACATCGGAGAAAAATTTTTGGGGTCCCCTTTATAGGATTTCAGACCGGATAAGTGTTTTTAACCTATGTTATTATGGGTGGTTAGATAACTCATGTTTATGGGGAACCGTTATGGGTTGTATTCTTGGCCCATGGTTTTGGTACCCATTGTTTTGTAATACCACTATTACGGTGTAATGTCCATTTTGGGGGACTTCCGGAAATGACCCAAAGCTGGTTATGAAGGACTGAAATCAAAACTAGGGCAGACTGTAGATGACTGAAAATTCATTTTGCAACACTCAACACTCCAAAGACTTTGCTCCTAGGGTGGCGACCTCTTAGGAGAAATCAAACACACTTTTCTAGGCACAAATCTCACTCAAACCTTTAGGAAATATGCTCAGAATTTATGAGAAATAACCAGCAATTATTAGATACGAGAAAATTGATTTTGGAAGCCCGCGAGCGCTATTTTAAATTTATCATGAAACCCTTGCATTGCAGATTTAAATAATAATTTCCAAAACTGAAATAACACTCATATACACTCAAACAATTGATAGAAATGAAAGATTTCACCTTTATAAATTATGGAGAATCCAATCATGCAAATTGATCACATAAAACCAACAACATCACCCGAAACACTCTCCCAAGAAAGTTGCTTAGGGCATAAATCAGTTATAACCAGCAATGAAGTGTAGAAAACCAAGTGTAGTGTGGGGTTTCATCCACACCAACTTCTCCACAAGGGTTTTCGTCCTTGGGAGGGTCTCAATCAAGGGTTTTCGTCCTTGAGAGAGATGGAAAAGGTGCTTAGCAAGCAATCCTTCACCGATATGAAAATTCACCAAAAGCATGCCTCACTAATGGCCAGGCGACCTCTTTTTATTCCCATAACGAGTGCTTTTACAATGCAAAATTGATGGCCGACCCTTTAATAAATAGTACTTTAAATATCTAATTAGTATTTAGAGCCTACATGCTCAAATACTTTTATTTCTGAACTAATTAATTTCATCTATTGGAGCGCTGGGCTTCCCAATAGGATACATGATAATAATAAAAATAACAACAATAAAAATGTAATCCAAATCTTCCCCTTACTTTCTTGGCTTGCATCTACCAACGCCTCATTACATGGAGTCCCATGCTCTAATTCATCAGAATCATTGCATCATTTGTCTCATGTTCTCGTGGTTTGTGAACATCATCGTCATTTGTACTCGTGTCATCCTAAGTACCTTCATGAAGAGTATGCTCGAGATAACTATGTATGCTATGCGCAACGAGAGTTATAGCATTTCTTATCTATTTCATTTGTTTTCATCATGTCATATCTCCTTGAAACATCAACTGGTGCTCTCAAGGTTACAGGATGCAATGCACAAGAACACGGTGATGATTTCATCCTCATATCGTCCACAAGTGAGCTTGATGCAAGTCAAAGTGAGAGGGTCGAATGAAGGACATCCTTTCCCTACGACCTAGACTCTACACCCATGCATAGACACTCTCCCAAACACAACACTCTCATACTTGGAAATAAAACCCATGTTTCATTGAATTCATAATATTATTGTAGAGATTGTGTGTTTCAACACACTCTACGTTTATTAGAAATGAATACACCGATGAAAACACTAGTACAATACAATCCCAAACGGGCTTGATACACTCTAACTTCAATTTTGGACAAAACTCTCAAGAAGATCTCCCTAATTGGTGTCTTGCAAGCTCTTGCTCTCCTTTTCTTGGAAACAAAATTACCCCTCAAAATCTAAATTTTCCTAACAATCCCGACATTTTGAGTCTCTTAAAACTCTCAAGTGTCTTGAACACACACGAGAAGAGAAAGCCAATCATTCTAGACAACTGCATTCTTTTTGTGTTTATTGCCGTAAATTGCCACTTAAACCTTCAAAACAGCCCTAGTGGTTTTTCCACTACCTAAAACCCTGAAAGCTTCTAGGGTCATAACTTTTTCATATGAAAGCAAAACCCAATGTCATTTTGTTAATTGCACAACGTTTCAGGAGAATCCAAATATGTTTTGATTTTTAATTATGTCATGTGTTGTTTTTGCCTTTGCACCAAAACCTATCACTTTAGGTCTTCACCTGACGTAAACCCTTTTCAAATGCTATTAACAGTCACGTAACTCAACCGCCTCATTTGCAACCATGTTGATGTGTGAAACTAATCTTCTCGATGCACATGATTCCCTTGAAATATTAGAGTGTTGACGCTTCGCATGGACGACCTTCAACCATGACATAACGAAAAACACACCGCCTAGTTTATATGAACATACTCCTACATGTTTTTGGTTGATGCAAGATTATTGATACCCCTTGATGCTTCGGCATCGTAACTAATAAACAATGAAATAGGAATTAATTGAGCAATGGTTACACGTAAGTACCTCACATATGGCCATTGCCTCCAAGTGTTTCCGATGCTCTTATCATTATGTAATAAAGCATCACAATCAAGGTTGTGTTGCTCATTGTTCTCCCTTCTCATCATGCATGGCATCCTCATTGTTGTCACATGTATCCCCCTCCTCCACATCTTCTTCTCGCTCAATCATGCATCGTGTCATCAGCCCATGTTCCATGTCAAGGAACATCCTTCTTTCCAACTCGTTACCCTCGTCCTCATCCTAAACGATCTCTATTATTTTTAATGGATGGTCCCTACCCCTTTAGGCCCTTCCTATAGATGGTCTTCTTCATGTCGTTCCTTTTGATCGTCATGTATTGTGTCGCAAAGCAATATCAATGCACACAAACACATGTAAAATCTATTTGAACACGAAGCCAATGCCTCTTATTTTCTCGTGAGAGTAAGTCACACCAATTAAAAATCACTCCTTTCCACAAATCCTACATGTAAGGGATCAGCTAGAGTGTAGGCTCAAAGCTCCATGACTTGAGTATAACCCCGCAACATATGAAGTTTTCAAACAATTGAATTTTTTTCGACTCTTTAAATGTATGATTTTGAGACCATTCCTCCCAAGGAGATCTTTCTAACAATTTCCTTCAAATACTTTTTATATAATACCTTAATAAATTGACACTTCTCTTGAAATATCCAACTTTTTCACCTTTTTTCCCAAGAAATATAAGTTGTACGTGCAAAGTTTTTTGGATTATAGATGTGAAGGACTTTATCCTCTTTCATCATCAGAGATTCTCATGTCTACCCATTCTAGTGTTTGAGAATCTAGAATTAAATAATCGTTGGAAATCTCAATGCTCACCAATTATTGACATTCTCATTGAGTAGTGGCCTCTGGAATTTGTCACCATCTTTCTTAACTCATGTGTCTAGTTATCTCATGCCAAATGATAGGATACTAATTTTCGTAAGTACCATTGCATCTCTTCATGTCCCATTTTATCTACCTTTTTCTCTTCATTTCCTCTCCAAACCTTTTCGCTTTTCTTTATCTCTTTTGGTTTCATCAAATCTTGAAAATTCAACATCCTCCATGACAACTCAAATGACTATTGTTAGAGGGTTGGAGGTCAGCAATGTTTGCTCCCTCTAGAATCTATCTATCACCACTACTTTCTTGAATTACACATTTCGACGGGGCACTCCAATGTTCAGCAGGAGATTTGGGATCTAGGTGGGGTGGAAAGCGCCATATAGATCTAAGGGTCGAGCGCCGATTATATATAGATCCTCCCGAGAGAGAGAACTCGGATGTAGATATCGAGTATCCAGGTCCCCCATTTGGATTGGGCATTAGGCTCAAGATTGGGCATTAGGTTTGGGCATTGGGTTCGGATTGGGCATGGGTTTTGGGCATGGAACTATACCCTATCAACCTAAGATTAGTACTAGTGTATAGGTGGCAACCCATTTACCATGTTTTTCCTCGTTCCCTATTGGATGACCGACCGAAATTTTGGTGTTTTGTCCATGGCTTTCAAAATCTATGTGTTCATTATCATTAGATGTGAAGCTTCCTAAGAAAATAATCCTAATTAGGCATTTTAAAATGATTTCTCATCCAGATAAAACTCTTTAAACACAAGATAACCAATTTCTATATCGTTTGTGTCTCAAAAATTCTTATCCATGTCCCAACCAAATGGATGGGAAACTTCACTTATTGGTTTATGTGGTAATAGAACTCCAAAAAATACACCAAAATAATCCTTGTAAGATGGAATTAAACCTTATCTCATTCCAAAGAGTAAAGTCATTATTTTAAACCAATAGCTCCTAAATACCCTAGCTAATCACGTTGGAGCATAGTCAACCTTTGTTGGTGAATGTACGAATCTCTCAAACTCACATATGGTGACTCTTGTCTAATCAAAGACACCTTCAAACCCTCACACTAATTTGTACTTCTCTTTGCTCAATGCATTTTATAAAACTACGATGAAGGAAATGCCTACTCATCTTGGGGGAGAAGAGAAATGCCTACATTGATCTTGAATTGATATTCCTAAAAGGGCATCAACGATTTAGAAATCCTTCCTCATGTAGAATGGCTTGTTTACAACATATTTCAAGGACTCGGTGATTTTGTGGAACTCAAATAGTGTAGTTTGGGAAATAATGGCGAATGTTTGTAGGGAAAACACCATGGTGAGTGCATCTCACTCTATTATTGTGTAGTTCCTTTAAGCAAAAGAAGCTTATGGCTCATGATGTAGATATGGTAATCTAAATTGCCTTCATTTAGAAGTGTGTGAATGACCCCAATTGTTGTCCGAGAAGCATCAACATGTACGTGAGATGTTTTGTTCCAATCTAGAAAAACTAGCATCGAAGTTGTGACCAATCATTGTTTCAATCATGTGAACGTTGTTTGGCACTGGAGTCCATTCAAACTTTTGATCTTTGTGTGCCAATTTTTCCATCGGTGTTGCGATGTCCACATACCCATGAATGAACTTTCTATATATCCCATATGACAAGAAAATAATCTACCTCAAAATGGTTTATTTGCAGGTTGAGGCCAATTATCATAGCAATATGTGCTTGGTCTACTAAGGTATCAACACTACAAACCATATGTCCCAAAAGCACTTTGAATGATGTGAAGAACAGGCATTTCTTCAGATTCAACGCAAGTTATAGGGCCTAACATTGTTCTAACATTAATCGTAACTTTGGTAGGTGTTCCTTCAATAAAGAGAATACTACCCACTCATCCGAATATACTACTAGGAGGTCATGCATGAAGTCATTGAAGGCGATGATTACGAAACGAGAGAACACAAGAGGTGCATTTTTAGACCAAATGGCATTACCTTGAATGCAAACAATTCCAATTCTGTAGCAAATGTCTTCTTCAGCAATGGGATTTTAGTGATATCGATTGAATGTGTCTCAGAATGAATATACTTTTAACCTACAACTACTTCCAATTATCTCATTTATGAACAATGTGGGAAAGGGGTTGTTCAAACATGCTTCGTTGTGTGATCTATAGTCGCCAAAAATTCGATTTCTCATGTTTTCTTCAGTTGTACTACCATAGGACTCACCCAATCTAATTTTTCCACACAATAGATCAATTGAGCATCCACTATTCCATCAATTTCATCCTTAACTTTCAACATCATATTCACATTCAACCGTTATGGTTTCTTCTTGATTGGTCTCACATCTTCTTTACGTTCTATCTGCATTTCAACCAAGAGTGGATCAACCCATTTGATTTCACTAAATTTTGTGGAAAAATACCCATGTAGTTTTGCAGAAGTTGAACTATTTCCAAAACTTTTTGTTACGTCTTTGGGTTTTTCTTCAATGTCAATGTTTACCTGCATGGTTTGCAAAGGTTTTCCTTAGATTTTTCTAGTTTCTCCTTGCATGATGACTTTGATTCAACCCTAAATGTAATAATTATGCTTTATTAATTACTAAATTAGGACTGATATTATAACAGGAAATAAACAAACAATTTGGTTTCATGAACATTAAATAACAAGATTGAAACTAGGTTTTGCAAATGCAATTATTTGATAAAGCAAGCAAACATGTAATAGAGGTTTGAGAGATAACTTGGTTCAAAAGATGTTTTAGCTGTTTTGTTAGTGAACCTGGGAGGCGTGCAGATTCTGGAATGTATTCAATAACTCATTGTCTTCTTGTGCGCAAAAATTCAAACCGTACAGCCCTGGACCAGACCGTACCACAATTGTGTTCCTTGTGAAACAGTTTTGTATCAAGACATGGTGAGCCTTTGGTTTCTCCTATGTCATTTCACCTTCGCCTGTGTCACATCTTGATATATTTAGATTCTCTGTAACCCTCACATTTGCACCTGTATCTGCAAAAACCCAGCTTCCTGCAAAGCACTTCAAGCACACATTAGATAACAAAAAACAAGGTTAAGTGCTTGAGTTGGACTGACCTCAGTTGTCACCCCATGTGATTCAAACCAAGTGTTGTACTACATTTCATACTCCCTGTAGTTCTCCTAGCGCACAGTGCATGTGTGTATGCAACGAGTTCCCTTGTCCTAACTTTTCCCTCATGCCTCAACATTGATAGCGAGCTAACTAATCGTCCACGTTGAAACCCTTGTATGCAGATGTAGAACACTTGAAATCGGTAATTGCCCCCTTGTGATGTGCTCATGAGATGTACTATGACAGTCCTTGCTTCTTGCAAGTTTATTGCATGGATAGTAGATAGGTGATTGCTACATGTGAAAATTCTTATAGTAAACTTGTATGTATAGGAGTTTATTACATTGAAATTTGAACCCAAAACATAAGATACAAAATTAAAAAGAGTAACAAAGAAGCCCAGTGGGAAGAAAGGACCCAAAGCAAAAGGAGAATGGGACCGTTTCACTTCAGACCAGACTATGGGACGGTCTGGACCAAGTTGGACAGTCTCAAACCAAAGTCAACAACAGTCAAACACTAAAAAGCAAAAGCCAGAGATCTTTGTGACATGACATAAGAACATATGAAAGACCCAATGAAGTCAGCAAAAGACAATCAATCAAGCAATACAAAAACGGAATAATAACGACATGCACCACTAACTTCTAGTTTCATTGCTCAAGACCTATATATATATAATTTGCTAAAAGCATGATGTAATAATGATTTTGTGCCGAATTAGGTGTCTACAGTCTTGTGTCTCTATTCCCCGAGTTCTTCCACATGTATGTTTCACAATTGCTCTTCTTCAATTTTAGACGTGTCCTTACCGAATTTTGTGATCTTTTCTAGTTTGAACATGCCTTTCAAATCCATATCTTCGCGTTGTCATTTGTTGTGGAGCTGTTGCAATTGCTCCGTAGTCAAATCAACACTTTAAGCACAAAGCCCTTATTTTACTACATTTGTTTGCACTATACTATGTTATCCTCAATGCTCTTGCTATTCTCATCCCGCTCTTCTTCCTTTACGGGTACTTTCACCAAGTCCAGCCCCTCATAACATAGAAGATTCTGCATTTTCTTCAAAGTTGCATGGACTAAAGGATTCTCATCTTCAAAGACATAGGTTTGAATGAAATTTTGTTGTATCAAGTCCAAGTGCTTCTTTCTCTTTGTAGGATTGGAGAACACTCTCATCCAAGATTACTTTTGCATGTTATTACCACAATGAGCTAAGACACACATACAAAGCAGTAGAAATCAAAATCATGCACAACAAATTTTGAGTATAGTGTATCTCTCATCTGTGTGATGATGTTACAATATGGTGTCCCAATATAAATAGTTGGGTAAGTTTGTTTCACAAGCAATTAGTTCTTCTGAATAAACTATTAGTTAGAGTGACTAAATATGTAATAACAAAATGATTCGTTCATATATCACTCAAAACCATAGTTCACATACTCGTATTCCGTAAATAATCGGTAAACCCAAAAAAATTTACTCGGCAAAACTTCGCAAGGCTCGTGAATATGCAAGAATATTTGGCAACTTGAAAAATACGCTATTTTCTTTAAAACACAAATTTTATGCAAAATATAGCTACAAAATATATCAAATGAGTCTTTAAAATGTTGGGGAAGTGTTTTCTAGTAGATTTGAATACAAATACAGCACAAAATCGTATCATCATGCGAATACAATAGCCAACTAATAAGTGTTATGAATTTATGATGATTTTCATTCAAAATTATCATCATAAATTGCATATCTATGCAAGTTACAATTTACAATAATTTACATTTTCCTCTTCCCCATTCTAGAGAAATATCAACGTGATGCCTTTATAAGACAAAAATCAGCATTTTTTCAGCGTTAAACCTGTGTTTTTCCCTTTTTCCGTGTTAAACCTGCGTATGGATGAATTTTAGGGTCAAACTCGCCGAATATTGGCAAATATTCTCAGCAAATACTCACGAATATTCGCCCGACAAATGGCAACTTTTATCGCGAATATTCACCCAGAAAGTTTTTGGCGAATACTCGCTAAATAGGCGAGACTATGCTCAAAACAACTAAACAACCTCCCTAGATTTGAGCTTAACCTTTTCTAGTGTAAATCAAGACAAGACTAAGCTAGCTAACTAAAGACCATTTCTAGTTCAAGGTGTGTACACACCAACATCCTCCCTTAAGCAAAAATTGGGAAGAGAGGAAAAGAGATAGACATTGAGAAAAGTCGTCAAATATGGGTTCCAACTACTACGCTTGATCAGGTACCCATGTACAAACATACAACGTAATGCTATGTGTCCTCATGGACACCGATCCATCTTAATGGAATATATGAATGTTGAGATGTTGTAACCGCCAAGTCAAAATAGGAATTAGTGCTTTGTACAAGGCTCACTCGGAAGAACACTGCTCTCAAGAAAACTCGGAGAAATGAGTAACTATAGGAAAATGAATCACCACAAGGTTTCTCGTAAATCCAGTAAATCAACGAAAGTGGATGGAGGAGCCGAGATATGTGACAAGGCGTCCTAAGAAGCAAAACAACTCAATACTCAAACATAATGTTGAAGAAGGTGTTTGGTGGACGAAAACTCACTAAAGTACTCAATCCTACACGAGTGTTATGGATTTGCCATAATATCTTCGCAAACGGAGACTATCAATATGTGAAATGAAGCTTGAACGTGCAAAAAAACTTTACAAACAGAATGTGATCAGCTTCCTGAAGAAGATGTTTTTATGTCCTAAGGGGTTAGCAAGCAACTAAACACCCGAAGAAGTAAGATCCTCACAAACACACCCCATAATGTTGAATAGGTGGAATGATTGAAAAAATCCGTAAGATTGGAAGAATTCCACTACTCGACCACAAAAGAAGACAAATTGACATTGTGTTCACCAAAATAGCTCCATACTTGGAGATTGTCACTGTCACAAAGAAGTGTCTAAGATATAAACAAATGATCTCTCACGAAAGAAGATGGCCCTAGTGGTGATGGAAGAGTCAAGCAATGGAAATAGAGTAGAAAATGCTCATAATTGAGCACATGTACTTGAACGTAGACTAGGCTGAAACAACAAACTCTCCATGGCTTTGCAGATTTGTTATGACAACAAAATATATCCATAAAACAAACCACCAAATGACGCAAGGTACTCCAAAATGCTATCAATCTATTGAATAAGCCATCAATAATATGAAAGTTACTCCTAAGACAACCATCAAAAAGAGATCAACTAACGAAAGGAGCATCATAAGGCAAAAAGAGTAGTGTCGACTAAATAGTTAAATAGTGGAGGTACCTCCCCTATAGAGTCCTCGCAGATAATGCTTATGATCCCACCACAACTGATTATAAATCCATCCAAAATGAATATGGATGGTAGAAGAAGATGCTTGCATATGACTTGGTATAAAGGGCACAATTGGAGCATGCTGAGAAACATTTGTAGGAGTGTCAAGAAAAACATGCCTGACTAAAACAATCTCAAGGTTCTCAAGCTAGAGTGAAGGTACAACAACACTCATGTGTTGCTCAATTTCCTCAACAAAGGGCAGAGTGAACAAAAACTTAAGCCAATTTGTCATCAAGTGATCACAAGAAAGATGCAACACTTGTTTCATAACCAATAGAGTGGCGAGAATTCCAATGAATAGGGTGGATAGGAGCAACAATGCCTTGTGAATGTATACTAGGACCTCCACCAAGATGACCCATGGAATGGAGTGTGCTAGAACCATAAACAGTAGTATGTTTCTCCAAAGAACCAGGCAGATAAGTAGGTAGATCTGAAGTGGGATGTTCAAAAGGTGCAGCAAGAGGAGTAACAAATACAGAAGTAGGTGATGCAACAATAAAAGCATCAGGAACAAGCTTAGATACGCACAAATCAAAGTCAATACATGCAGGAACAATGACTCTAGATGGACTAGGAGCAAGGGAATGTGGATCCACACATCGGGATGTTACTACAAATGTCCAATTTTGTTCTACAGGAGCGAATGAGGGCATCCTTGGTGAAAATGAGGGAGCAAAGAAAAGAATTTTGTTGCTTTTGTTTCATGTTATCTTCTCCATACTTATTAGAAGCCATTACGGAATAAAAAAGAGAAAAAAGAGTTTATCCATAAGGGGGTATGAAGTATGAACACTTGTCAAACCAAGCCTGAACCTCCGTTCTTCAACAACACAATATCTAGAAATATTCACCAAGAAATAGACCTCTAAGGGCAAAAATTTCCCTTTCATAAAATTGAAAAAAGCGGGCCAGGAAGTTGGGTTCGGGCCAACAACCCCAACGGGATCAAGGGGCACCACCCCTCGCAAGGTCTCGGATAGCGCCGATACAAGGCCAGTTGAAGGGCAGCAGCCCCAACACCAAATGCAATTTAGAGCTTGTGTGGCCTTTGAAATAGCCAAGAAAACACCCTCGTATTCAAAAATACACCCCACTTTTGTTTCTAAAAAAACCCTCCTTTTAATGCTTTTTTTTAAATAAGACCCCTCCTTTTACAAATTTTTCCCTCACTAAAAAAAAAGTCACTTCACCTGAAAAATAGCCCCTTTAAGGAAGGGTGTTGGTGTGTTCACACTAGTCTAAAAGTTTTACGTAGCTACCTAGATTATTTTTTTCTAGGTTCACACTAGAATAGAAAAAGCTTCACTTAGCTCAAGTTGGTATTTAGTTGGAGAGATATTTTTGGTTTATTATTATCTTGCACGTGCGAGTTTATTCTATAGTGCGTATGTAGCCAACTCCTCTAAACACTTGTTGCTATGTAACAAACTCACCTTAGCTATTTATTCCAAGGTGGTTGTATTATTATCATCACATGAGGGCAATATACATGGATTGCGGTGCATGATCTTAATGTGGCTATATTGGCTTAATTAATTGTGGTGATGGCATGCAAAAGTGGACATGGATGAGAGTGTTCTCCACTCCCAAACTCTTAACCTCACTTGGTGCACATACCATGCTTCGAAATGAAGTGAGAGTAGTTTGAAAGATGTGTACCCAATATAAATATAAATAGCAATGAAGGGCAAACAAGAGCTCCTAAAAGCATGTTCTGATGAAAACTAGAAGGAAATCTCATCAAATATATATGCTTGTGATTGAAGTGGAGGATTCAAAACCCATCGAATATCTATGTTTGGGCCATCATCGATCATTGTGAAGGGACCGATACAAGATCGATAATGCTTGTAGGGAAGTACCCTAGGCCGGAGGGGCCAAGCCGAGAGATCCTAGGAGGAAGCAAAGCACTTCCTCTAGAATCTCCCTAACATCCAAGGTTAGTGTAACTCGGGAGTAAAAAGAAACTCGTAATATAAATTTGCCCCTATGGTCCAGGGAGCGGTTAGTAAGTAATAGATCCATGTCATCGGAAAGGAACAGAGCCATGCTAACAAAATGAAAGCAGAGTCGCGATACTAAGGGAGAGCAAGCTAGAGGATTTGAGTAATCTTAGTAATGGTGTGCAAACAAAAGCTCCGCCCAACGATATATCAACTTTGATCCATGAAGTACTAATGTCCAAAGGGCGCTTTGTGTTGCTAACCACTTGGATGGACTAGAAGAAAGAAATGATCAACATTGGGGTTCTAGAGCCTCTAGGCCCCATCTATGGATTTACATCAAAGTGTGACAACCACACGAAGATAAAGAGCCAATCACTATCTAATGTCCCCTTCTCAATGCTAGTCCTCTTTGAAGACCTTGAGCCCATTCCACTTCCTATGGGCGAAAAGGGAATGAGCAAGGGAAGTTAATGTCATGTTTTTCAGTTGTTTTGTGAGCTTTGCATTCTTTTTTAGTAATTTTCTAAGTATAGTCAAGTCGGTTGGGTAAAGGAGAAAAGCCAAATGAAAAATAGAAGAAAAAGGAGTTGTTACTGTCTCAAGGAGGTCGGTCTTCTTTAGAAGGTTCTAAGTGGTTTTTAGAGCCACCTCTAGCTATTTAAAGGGGTCGCTTGGCTTGAAGAGGATATGCTTCCTTTGGAATTTGTTCTCTTGGAGTTGGGAGCATGTTTGCTTTCTCTCTCATCCATTGAGGACAAAAACCCTTTCGGAAGACCTATTGAAAACGAAACCTCTCAATAGTGGGCTGGATTGAGGACGAAACCTCTCAAGTTCGCTAAAAGGGGATTGCATAAGGAATTCCTATTCAGTTTTGAAGGTATTTCCAGCCCTTCCCAAGGATGGTGACTTCCCTAACGTGGAGTTTGGGGTCTTGTCGAGTACGGAAACTTCAAATTCAGTCATTATTGTGTTTCTCCTAGTTTTAGTAGATGGAATCTTCATTTGTACTTCATTTTGGGGCTTGAAACCTTCATTTCCAGCCATATCTGTAAGGGTATTCACTGATGCTGATTAATTAATTTCTAGCTGATATTAAATTTGTAAAAAAAAAAAAATTCTGGTGCTTTTCTCTTGCAATCATTTCCAGATTTGAAGAATATTATTTTGAAGGGTTTCTAAATTATTTCCAACAAGTTTGTGGCTGATTTCTATCATAAAATAAATATATTTACAGCCTGCTGCTAGGGTTTGGAATTTAATTTCAGTTTGCTTAAGTTTATTATTTGGATTGTGCAAGTTCTTTGGTTTTCAATTTCAGCCCGGAAAAGGGGCATTACACACTATTGGTATAGATATTTGACGAAAATAGATAGTGTACATATTTCCAAAACAATGCAAATCATTATGTCAATTTGATTTAACACTCGATAGAAAAATAATGCTATCATCTTTCGGAAAACAAGGCAGAACTCTTACCTTTGTCAATAAGAGTAAGGCCCAGTTTAGACTGGTAGATAGCCCTCAATGACATGACAATTTTCCGCTCGATCACTTCCTCCACTAATCTTTTTGTTCTTCTGTCAAACACCTGCATTTAATTAAGTTAATACTCGTTGAGACAAAAAAGTTACCTGTGTCTTTATGCATGCAGAACTTTCTAAATCCAAATTGAAATCATCATTGACAAAGATCAATTCCTTCAGACATCAAAGCCAATAACATCCAATAGAACAAAAGATCAATTTAGTTATAAATGACCAAAAATGTCATTGTATTACAGGATTATACTATGTAAAAGAATTAGCATAAATGTGAATGATTAACTTCAAAGAAAATCTCAGACAGCTCATGTTTATTTGTTATTGAAGTTCATCGATCTAGCATAATCTTCACCATGCCCCAATATTGATATTTTTGAATTTCTAAACACATGAAAGAAGAGCTATACTTACAGACATGTTTACTACAGATGACTAAATACAATACTGGAACCCTAAGTGAAAAGTTTCCGCCATCGAGCAATTGAAGCATTTAGTTATATAGCAAAGGAAAAATTTATATGCTCATTATACGAGGATAACAATTTGTAGATTGCCAGTATTTCCTAATCATGTGCACAACCCAATCAGGGAGTATGGTAAGGAATGTCCGCCATAAGTTTAAATAGACATATCATGCCCCTTACAAGACAGAAAACATTATTATAATTTTTATAGTTTGAAGTTAGATATAGTTAGAAAAAGTAATGCAAGCTTTGTATTACATAAGGAAACCTTATGCCGGATCAATAAGAAATTTTATGCAACCCCTACCACTGAGTAACTACATTAGGAGCACCTATCACTAACAATAGTTACCAAGTTAGAAATTCCGGATCCGTTTGGGAGGGTGAAAATTATGGAATATCGGAATAAGGTTCGGTAAGCGCACACACACACAAATTATGTAAAACAAGCTCAGATATATCGATCTACTGAACAATGAACATAAAATTAAAGCTTGTAAACTTGAGAATTGCATAAGAATTTGAAGTTCGAATGACATTAAAACAGAGCAAAATATCCATTGTTAGAGGCTAAGCTCAATATTGAGATGAAAACTTTATAGTTTCAAACATGTGCAACAGAAAAACTTAATTCAACATCAAACCTGCTTCAAAATACAAACTAGCATTAGCAACATCATTTAATTCTCTATTAATCTCATCAACACTATCAATATTTTCCTGATCTCCTTTGAAGCATGGTTTTCCAAGTTCAGAATTGACATCTTTTTATTTTTTGAGTATATGCTTCATATATTAACAAAAAATATTTACAACAAGGGCCTGTACAAAGATAAGATAAGACGAGATAAATATATTAATGTCCAACGAATGACCACACAAGTAGGTCAACGGGGCTGCAGCCCAAACAATATACAAAGTGTGAGTGGGGAAAACTCAAGACGAGTTCCCAAAAACAGAAGAAAGAAAAAGAACCAAAATAAACAAAGAATCGGTAGAAGTACATGAGATATACAAAAGGGATTACAATTTTCTTAAACTAAAGACAAGAGTAGCTAAATCAAAATAGTCAAAGGGGTCAAATTGCCTAGCTTATTTAAGCAAAAGATGTGCTTTTGCAAGCAATTCCATTCTAAATTCACCTAGCCAAGCTTGTTTAAAATTTTCCAATGTGTCCTCTTCTTCTTTAAAAATGTATTTGCATTTGAGTATCCAAAGGATGAAGAGGGTGGATACATGTACACATTTCCATAGAATTTCAAAGGGTTTTTGGAGCGGCAAAGTTGAGTCTCCAAGTAAGGCCAACTTGCATTGAAGAGTATTCTAAAAAACAATTGCCAACCTAGTCTGCACATCTCGCCAACAAGTTTTAGCAAAGGGGCATTCCCACATGAGGTAGTTCACAGTTTCTAGTTTAGCACGATAGGAGCAAAACCCATCTCAGAAGACACTCTTTGAAAGCCGAGCTTTAGTAGGCAGCCCCCGGTAAATGACAAGCCATGCAAACACCCTTAATTTATAAGCCACTTTGATTGACCAAACATTGTGCACCCTGCGAATCCACAATGATTTTACATCAAAAGTAAGCCACCTGGGATTAAGAATAGGAGACGAGGCATTTCTGATGTAAGAGATGATATAATTTGTGTGTATCATACCGATATAAATGTTCAACTTGAATATGCCATCAAGACAAATAAGGTTATAGATTTCTTTCGAGCCTTCTAGTCACGTCTCGTAGCATCCCATAAATCCTCCAAATCAATATTCCCTTTTGCTCAATTTGCAAGCCCAAGCGGGAATAAAAGTAATAGATGTGTAGTAGTTTCCAAGACCAAATGGATCTTTGAGCTAGATCCCAAAAATTGCAAGCACCACTCACCCTCCATGTAGGCAATCTTGCAAGTCTTTTCCATGCATTCGAATTGTTGTGGAGGATAAATGATCCCTGTATATGAAAATGCTTGGATGCATAATAATGTCACAGAGTCCAAATTTGCCTCTGACCTTGTTTAAGTGTTGGGTTTTGAGTAGCCTATTTTATAGAAGGATTTCCCAAGCTGAAAAACCTTCAACGCATCAAGTCACCCATTTAGCTAACAAAATGTATCCTTGCGCATGATAATGTCTCACAGCCTTAGCCCTCCTTTATTGTTATCTTATTTCGCAATATTGTGCTCAAGCAATCATAAATTGTTGCGAACAAACACAAGATCAAATAGTTTTTAGCTCCTAGTTGGTTCTTGTTGTCACCCAGAAGTTGCACCTTGATAGAGAATGGTGTGTGTACTCTCTCTCCCGTTGACAAAATTGGAACACCTCAAGGTTATGGGTAACCTATGTCTGAGGTGAACCTCCAAAGAGGGTTGGTTCCCTTGTGAATCACCTAAAAAAAAAACTTTGACAAGGAAAAGGGAGAAGGAATGCGAGAAATGGGAAATAGGGGTGATACACCAATGGTTTGATACTTGCATGTAACCCTGCACACAGAGAATTTAAAGATTCAAACACCTGCACAACACTAAATTATTTACAAAATTAAATTCAAGGGTTTAGGAAGAATGACAACGGTAAAGGGATTGAATTCCACACTAAGGTAACACAATATCCTATCAAACACAATGAATAATCTGAAAACAACAGTATGAGAGGGCAAAATGAAAGTTTATTTTCAGAGGTACAAGTACAATAGCTGAAGATGTCAGAGAAAATCGGTTGTTCCAAGTATATCTAATTTACAATCAAAAATTAGCCAATATAGGTTGCTCAATGCCAAGAATAGACTGCTGCCACTTCAAATTGACTGCTGGTGTTTTTTTATTTATTAAATTCATACCCCTTCATGCTTGGCGCCAACTTTAGGAGGGGCAATGATGCATTTTTTTATTTATCTTTATTCCTCAGCGCCAACTATAGACTAAACAACAGTTCACTTTATTTATTTATTGTCTATCCTCATGCTTGGTGCCGCCAACCTTTGACTTGAACAACAATTGCTATTAATTTATTTTATTTCCCATCTATATACAGTGCATGGGACAGAAGATCCTTTGTTTTATTCATTTAGCATGCGCTATGTCTTTTTAGAACTGGAACTCCTTTTGGAACTCCTTTTTGTTTTATTTGTATTTGTCTCTTCCTCATCTTCCTTTGACGTCATCTATAAACTAGGACTGTTGTTTTCTTTTATTTGTTTTCCTTTTTATCCTCTTATAATCTTTGGCACCATCAGCACTTAGTTCACTTTCATTTTTATTCTTTATTCCCAAGCACCTATTCTTGGCGTCAATCTGAAACTGGAACACAGCTTATTTGTTTTGTTTTTCATTGCACCTAAAAATAGAACAGCAGTTCCTTTCCTTTTATCTCTCTATCTTTGGCGCCAACACCAAAATAAAACAGCAGCATGCTTTTCCTTATTTCTTCTATTTCTATTTCTATTTTTATCCATAGTCAACTATAGCTTGACTTTTATTTAATTCCTTCCATCTTCCTTGCACCAATTTTAGAACAGCAATAGATCTATTTGCATGCACTCCACCCCTTTAGTGCCACATATAGGACTGCCTTTCCTTTTATTTATTTATTTATTTTGTCTCCATGCATGCAACCTTATCTCTCCATGGGACCAAATTCCTAAGAATAGAACAAAAGCTCTTTTATTTATTTGTTTGTACCTCCATGCACCCTCCTTCCTCCTTGGCGCCAATGCCTAGGCAATGAAATATGGTAATATTTTGGCGACATCATGGGATTGTTTGCTTGCTAAACAAGGAGATCAGTATCCTTCTGCATCCATTGGGCTATGGAGTCCATTCTTCTTTGACAATCAAGCTTTCACGCAAGTTTGAAAAACTTGTATCCTCTTAATCAATACAACTGAAATACCCTCCAAAAAAAGGAAAACAAAGGCAAGCACTTATTGAAAAAACAACTATGAAAATTGGAAAAGCAATGTGCATGCAAGCACTTGTTATGCAACAAACAAACCTAGCCTATTCCTAATCTAACAAAGAGAAAGGAAAACTAAACAAAACCACATACTGGTGGGGAGAAATAACTTCCTTTTCTCAGAAAGTGTGGCCATGAGATCAATTTTGCAACTAGATCACATGGTAAAAGTGCAGACATGGTTTGCACCATTGATTTGCTCAAAATATCAACCGTCCAGGAGAAGAATAAACACCTCTATAGGATCTGTACTTTGTCTTTGTAGATGTTGGGGCTGATATTTGACAATTTGAAGCTCTTTCGTATGCTTTGAATTAAGCACAACTGATGATAACTCCTTATGTGGCTCTAAGCTAGCTAAATACCTGATTGGACATGGTATTCTCATAGCTGATAAACTGATTTTTCTGATCTGCCCCTCTTCTTTGTGTGCAACTTCATCATTTGGAGTACTTGAGGCACTTTCCTGATCATATTGGATGTCTGGAGACTGATCTGAAATTTTTCTACTTCATCCTTTGCAAACAACCTCATATTTGACTCTTTCTCAAGCTCAAAAGAAGGTTTAATAACAAGAGAGTCTTTATTGAAGAAGATAGATGGAGGTGGAATACTTACAATTTCAATTGGCTCTTCCTCATCATCAGAATCTTCTAAGTCTGATAAAACCTCATCCTCTTTATTGTTCATGCTTGAGGAAAACTCCTTTTGAATTTGAATTTCTTTGCTGATTTCCTCCTCTGTATGATTGTTTGCAAGCTGATCTGATCTGTGTTTTACTTCTTCCTCATTCTTATCATTTAGCAAATAGTTTGATAGTTTAAAATCATCCTCCTTATCATGATGCAACTCTAACTGATCTATTTCCTCGTCTAAAGATAAACTTGCTAATTTCCTACTTAGCTCTGTAACTTCAACCATTTCCTTGCACTCCTCTATCAGTAGGTTTAACCCACCGTGAAATTTGTTTGTCCTCAAACCGTAAGTCCATTTTGCTAGATTTTGCCCGAGAATTTCTTCACTTGGCTCTTTAGTTGGTTGCTCTTCAAACTGATTTGCTGATTAGTTTCATTTCGGAATGGATTTGGGAATATGAGGGGAGGGGTAGGTTTGGTTGTTAATCACTTTTGCAATGGTTGAAATGATTGACGAGGTGTAATATTCTCTTGTGGAGGAGAAACTTTAAGAAAGCTAGGAATTTGAGACTTGGGCTCCGAGTTGAAGTGGATAGAAAGTAGTAGGAGGGTTGCATGATGATAGTGAAGAATTACCCCATTGACAGTTTTCTCAACACTAGATTGGTGGTAACAATTTCTTCATTCCACTCTAATATTTGTGGTAACAATTCAGACACAAAGTCTAACTTCTCTTGAGGGCTATACCAGTTTGGCATAGGACCGGCCCATGGGTAGGGTACCCTAAATCCAAGCTTGGCTGCCTTGATGGAACTTGTTGCCCTCATTTGTACCATTTTTATCTCCAAGTGTTGTACCTACATCTGCAAATCATCATTAGGCATGGAATTGTTTTTATAATCTGCATATTCCTGCTCCTAAAAACACCATGATTATTAGGATAACCATATGGATTAGTGAGGTTTGGATCATGGGCATATTCATTATGATAGGGCTTATAATACTGATTTGGAGGAGGATTTTGGGAAAAAGGAGGTGGAGGGGAATAATAATTCTCTTGGGATTGGGAATTCCAAGGAGGAATTGAAGTCATGATTGCACAACCTTATAAAAGGGATGGGAAAATGGAGGAAATGGTCTATTGCTTGAAAAAATAGGTTTTTAAGGCCAATGTAGTCGCCAGATGTTGAATATTTGTGTCTGAAACACTGATATTTGCTAAGAATACCATCAACTTCTTTAGCAAATTTTTGTATTGTCCCACCGGGCATGCCAAAAACTGTTATCACCCAGAAGTTGCACCTTGATAGAGAATGGTGTGTGTACTCTCTCCCCTCTTGACAAAATTGGAGCACCTCAAGCTCATGGGTAACCTACGCCTAAGGTGAACCTCGTGAGACGGCTCGTTCCTTGTGGATCACCTAAAACACGAAAAACTTTGACAAGGAAAAGGAAGAACGAATGCAAGAAATGGGAAATAGGGGTGATACACCAATAGTTTGATACTTTCATGTAACTCGCACGAAGAGAATTTAAAGTTTCACACACTGCACAACTCTGAATTATTTTGCAAAATTAAATTCAAGGGTTTAGGAAGAATGACAGCGGTAGAGGGATTGAATTCCACACTAAGGCAACACAATATCCTATCAAACATAATGAATAATCTGAAAACAATAGTATGAGAGGGCAAAATGAAGCTTTATTTTCGAGGTGCAAGTACAATAGCTACTTGGGGGAATGTGCCCTATTGGTTCTTAAATGTAATAAGCTCACTTTTCAACCTAGCATTTTCATTTTCATCACGAACCAGGACTCGCCTATTGTTGCCAATATACAAATCTTTACCTCCTCCTTTGAATCATGATCCACCTCTACAAACATAGGATTTAAATAGCAACAAACCTAATGAAGAAGGGAGCTTTCAGCTGGTTAGAATTAGCAAAATGAGCTTTTGACAAGCTCAAGGAGGTAATGAGTTCATGTCCTATCTTAGTTGTTCGGATTTTTCACTTCCATTTGTATTAGAGTGTGATGCATCAAGAGAAGGAATTGGGGCAGTTTTAATGCAGCAAGGGCATCCCATAGCTTTTGAGAGCCGGAAACTCAAAGAGATAGAAAAAGGATTCTTGATCTATGACAAGGAGATGTTGGCCATAATGCATGCTTTGGCAAAATTCAAGCAATACCTAGTGTGTGCAAATTGTGGTTAAGACTAACCACAATAGCCTGAAATTCTTCCTCGACCAAAGAGATTTGAGTGATAGGCAGCAGAAATGGGTAAGTAAGCTTCACGCTTATGATTTTGATATAAAGTATGTTAAGGGGGGAAATAATGTTGTAGCAGATGCCTGATCCAAAAAATCTACTCCATGTTCCATACATAAAATCTCTGTTGCTTGGAAGGTTACTATCATAGTAAAGTATGCAAAGAATGTTTTTACTATTGATATACTCAAGGACAAAATACATGATGACATGTATAAGGTGATAGATGACCTCATCCTTTACAAGGATAGAATTTATCTCATCCTAGAATCAAAAGTGAAGAATAAAGTCTTGAGAGCAGTACATGATACACCATTGGCTAGTCACCCAAGGTATTTCAAGACGTATAAGAAAATCAAGGAGAGATATTTTTAGAAAGGCCTCAAGGGAGAGGTCACGCAATACATCAAAGAGTGCACTACCTACTAGTAGAATAAAACAAAACAAGTATTACAGCAGGTTTGTTGCAGCCCTTACCGATTCCAAATCAAAAATGGGAGAGCATCTCTATGGATTTCATCACTTTGGTCTTCCAAAAGTTCAGGGTAAGAGTTGTATATATGTTGTAGTTGACAGGCTTACTAAATACGCTCACTTCTTTGTTGTTACATCCGAGTTTAAGGCATAGAGAGATATTCAAGCTTCATGGGTTGCCTAAGAACATAGTAAGCGATAGGGACAATAGGTTCCTTAGTTTATTTTGGCAGAGCTCTTTCGTTTGACAGGAACCAAGTTGACTCCTAGTACCAGTTACCACCCTCAAACAAATGGGAAAACAGAGATTGTGAATAAGTGGATTGAGGGATATTTGAGGAACTATGTAGCAAGGCAGCAAACAGCTTGGATCAAATGGCTCTATATGGGGAGCATTGCTACAACACCTCACACCATATGTCAATTGGTATGACTCCTTTCAAAGCCTTGTATGGTTATGATGCTCTTTCTTTTGTGGACTTGGTCATCACATATAGTAGAGTGCTAAGGGAAAGAGACTTGGTCACACAGAGTCAAGAAATATTGGAGTCACTCAAAGAAAACCTCCAACAGGCACAAAATCAGCAGAAGTTATATGCAGACCAGCACCGTATTGAGAGAACTTTTGAGGTTGGAGACATGGTCTTCTTGAGATTGCAGCCCTATAGACAGTCCTCTCTCAAGAAAAGTGGAGTTGAGAAGCTCAAGCCCCACTTCTATGGGCCTTATAGGATCAAACAAAAGATTGGGAAGGTTGCTTATGATCTTATAGGATCATAACATATTTCATGTTTCATGCCTCAAAAGGGCACTGGGCAGCACATCGTACCTTCACCTGAGCTACGCCCTTTGGAAGATGAGGGCAAATTGATATTCGTTCCAAAAACCATTGTGGATATTAGGTTGCAAACTAAGAAACAAGAGCTTAATGAAATACTTAGTGCGTTGGAAGGATCTCCCACCAGAAGACGCTACATGGGAAGGTGCAGAGATTCTTGAGCATCCTAATCTGCAATTGTTTGAGGGCAAGCAATTCTGGGAAAGGTGAATTGTCATGTCCCCTTTTCCAAATTAATCTAATCAGAGGACTTGTAGCCTATTCCTTATTTCCCATAGGCTAAGGGATAAAGTTAGGGAAATGATTTAATAATAATATCTTAAGTGGTCCTAAGTCACTTCAATTTTTAAGGAGGGCCAAAATTAATATTTTATTAAAGTGTTTTAAACACTTTTAGGGTTGGAATTAAAAGGATTATTATAAAAGGAGTTGGGCTCAAAAGGAAGTATTATTCATTACTCTTTGAAACCAAACCCTATTCCAGAGCTTGAGCCTTTGTGTTCATCTTTTCACCCAAGGACGAAAAACCCTTTGGTGTGCAGGATTGGAGGACAGAAACCCTCTAATTCCAGTTGTGGTGATTCCATCCAGGGATCATATTTGTGCCAAAGATTGAAATTTATTCCATTTTCAGTTTGTTGCAGCGCTGCTACAATGATCTGTACCACTGCTATGGTGATCCATACCGCCACTACAGTGATCCATACCAAGACTACAATGATTTGTACCGCTGCTACAATACTTCTACACCCTGTCATCAGTTGTATTTATGATCAGATGTTCAACACAGATCTGTAATGAGTGTTTTCTGTTGTATGTCCACAGTAAACTTGGGTTGTACTCTGCATATTACATAACCAAGTATTTTTGTATGTGTTATTTCAATACCCAACTGTCTTGTCATCAGTATTCATGAGTATTCAGCTCATTACAATAAAAGATTTCAGTTGCATTGTATTTTCAGCTTATTGAAATAAAGAAATACGTGGGGTCTTGGTGTTATCAATAGGGTTTAGAATATTAATCTTATATGTTACTGCTTATTATGTTATCGATACCCAATATTGGAAAGAAAAATAAACACAAAAAAATTTGAAGTTTATAAACAGTAGGAAAGGGACATTTCAGAGTTTGTGAGAATTCTAGTTGAATCCCCAAGTCTTACAAACTTTAAATCGCAACCTTCAGTTAGAGCTAAAAAAGGAGTCAGATCCAAATCATGATACAGAAAAGGAGTGTAAAGAAGAGATGTGGTCAGCTAGTAACAATATTGATCAAGGGGAGATGGAAATAATTGTGGGAGGAAATAATTAGGTACCATACGGGCGATGCGAAATCCTTAGCAAAGATAAGCCACCCTAGTCAAGTGGGTAAGACTAAGAGTTTTCAACATCCAACGGTTTACCAACCCTATTTTGTTAGGATGTGATAGGCAAACTAGTAGAGTATAAGATATATCTCATGAATAATATACATGAAAATGTAAAGGTGCCCATCTTCCCATGACATTTTCCCTATTCCTTAGGAACCTACTAGAGCCATCGGCCAACTGCAAGAAATAGGTACTTGCATGAAAATGCAAACATCACAAATGATAGATATACAGCTGGTTTCCTTAGGATTTCACCCGGAAATCTGGGACTACCCCTTTTTAAATCTTTCGATCTTTTTGACCGAAGGGTCATGTTTTTGGTTTTTTCTTTTTACTTTTTGCTTTTTTGTTTTTTGTTGTTTGTTTTTTGCTTTTTGCTTTTTGCCTTCGGTTGCTCGCGTTGCTCAAAGGAATCTCCAAGATGTCATAAAGCCACATTCGTCAAATACACAGATGTAAAAGCTCACTCAATTCCCTTCCGAGACCAAGTCTAGTTTTATAAAAGCTTTTTACTTATTTTTATATTTAATACGTAAAAGTTCATTTAAAAATAGATTGAGCTAAAATTAAGGAAATTTAGGTTATGTAAAGCACTTTACCCCATCATCATTACCACACCAGTATTACTTTCACCTCAAAGTGGAGCATTCACCCGGGAAGAGTTTTTACAGACTAGCTAATTGGAGAGATTTTTTGAGTAATTGCCCATAGCTTCTTTCAGATATTTTGTTTTTATTTATTTCTTTTGTGTTTTGGTTTTGGTCTTTCTCCATTTTCCATCTGGCAATCCCCATAGCCTTTTCTTTCTTCGTGTCGGATCTGTTCCTTGGCCTAGGGTTTTGAAGAAGCCATCCATTGTTTTTAATTGCAAATCGACTTGTTCCAGCTATGAGTAATTGCATTCCCACAGATTTCAAATCAAGAGCAAAGCGTGGATGTCTGAGGCTTTGTCTTCTATTTTGCACGCAGTTGTCCATTAAAAAAGAAAGCATAATCTTCTAAAGGAAATCATGGATGTTCACAACCTTGTCTTATCCTTTGCAAGCAATCATGTATCCTCCAAATCCACGCAGCTTTATTTAGAAGGAAGATTTTTAGTGCAAATCGTGGATGTCTAGAGCCTTGTCTTCTTCCATTCACGCATTTTTAAAACAACAAAAGCAAAACACTTTAAGTGAATTGCGTGGATGTGCAGCACCTTGTCTTCCAATTTGAAATCATCCTTTCCCCTTCAAATCCACGCATGAGGAATTGAGAATTACTTAAGTGAAATATTGCATGTCTATGACTTTGTCTTATTTTGTGAAAGGATCCACTCTCCTTTGCATCAACACATTCTCCTTCTCCAAAGCATTCACGCAGCCTATTTAATAAAAAGTAAAAACACTCAAGGATTTGCGTGGATTTTTGTGTCTTTGTCTTCTAAATTAAAAGCATCCAATCAGCCTTCTATTCACGCCATCCTCCTTCCCTTGTATTCACGCAATTTTTGAAAGCAAAGGAAAATCATTTAAATGCTTGCGTGGAGGGTCAAAACCTTGGCTTCTAAATTGTAAAGTGTCCAAGCATGCAGACATCCTTGCATCCCCTCTAAAAGCCCAAACGCAGCCACTATAAATGCATGCAATCTCCCAGTTGAGCCCACTTCTCTTTGCTTGCATCCGGAGTAATTCCCAAAATTTACGGCTGCCCATATATATAAATAAGAGGGTGATGAGTTGCATATTTGTCTGAATTGTTTACAGGAATATTTCACTTGTGCACATACTTGTGAGAAGAAAGTTGAGGCCAATGTCGGATACATTAAATAAATCTTCAAAATCGGGAAGCGGTTGCGCTTTCTCCACACAGAGATCCAAATTTCACAACTACAAAAGCTTCAGGTAAAGGTGGAAAAGGGAAGTCTCAGGCAAAAGAAGGTTCAAACAGAATGAACTGTGATGACAAAGTTTATCCAGCAGAATCATGCATAGTGTCCAGCTTAATGAAGTGAGTGATACGTACATGGGGTAGGTATCTATCGCTGAATTAGCTGACAAATCTAGGGCAACTTTCCGGACACCCCTTCTGCGGGCTATAAGGGACAGTGGAATCATTCAAGCTATAGAATTTCCGGCTACTGCCCACTTGCCTGAATTTCTTCTAGAGTGTGCCAAATTCTACGATCCTCTATCTAGAACAATCGGAGATACAACAGAAATGTAGTAATAAGGCTGGATACTCGGTACATCAATTATCGCTCAAGATTCTTGCAAGGCCCATAATAATTAGAATTAGCATGCGAGAGGCCATTGATAGGTGGAAGAATGAACGATGAACTCGTATAGGTAATTATGAACAAGAACTATATGAGGAAATCTTGGAAGCCATCTAAATTTTCAAGTACCCTTCCTAGATCAAATCTGATACAAGAGGTTGATGACATCACCTAGTTGCTATGCAAAATTAATGGAGAAGGTAACACGAAGAACTTCTACTCGTGGATGTATTACTTCATCAGGGCAATTGAAATCAAATGAGTTAATTCAATGATCAATTAGGTAGAAATCATAAGCAACAACATCGATGAACAGCTCTCAAAATGTTAGGCGGACACTCAACTTCAAAATGAATTCATATCTTGTGTATGCCGCAGCCTCAGGAGGGGTGTTCTCCAAGTTGAACACAAGAAGGATACTTTTCAAGGACCCTATCTATGAGTGTTACCCACACTCGTGATACCTGAATACTATAAGGAATACAGGGTGCTAAATGATGGCTTCTTTTATGAATTCGTTTGCAGACTAAATAGTGATCGAAGGCAAACAAAGTAAGCAAGGAAGCTTGGGAAGTTGTCTCTCGATGATAGCCGTGTCTTCATTCAAATTGCTGAACTTCACTTATCTCGGGGGTCAATGGCTTCTCAAAGTAACCAATCAAGCTACCAAGGCACCCCAATGATAGGTGGATTATCATGGAGCTATGCAAGCAGCTCGTGGAATTGCAAGACTTACAATCAAAACAACAAAGGTCAACAGTTAGCTTTCCAATCTCAGTTGGCCACTATAGTTGCCAAAGTATTTACAAAGCAAGAAATATCCAATCTAAAATGTTTCTTTACTATGAGTAGGAATATTTTTAGGCCAGATGAATTTTGATCCTAATGGAATAGCGAAGAAAACAGTCTCCCTAGAATACATGCACATTCCTTCATTGGAAGATTTCTGGATGAAATGTAGGAATGAGATTGAAGTCAAAAAAGAGATTTCAGCAAATTGACATCTTAGCAAAATTTTTATTTTGATTTGGCAAGGATACCTGCAGACCTTTCCAATGATGGGCATGGGATACTTGATACATATCTTCAAATGGGAGGGGATAAAGCTGCTCTTCAAACCAGTATAGGTGGTAGCCAAACAATTGAGGAAAGGTCTTCAGCAGTCCTTGTTAATACCTCAAACTGGTTGTTAACAAGAGGATATTGTTTGGATGAAGCTTTAATGCACCAGATAACGAGGAATTTCAGCAAAAGGAAGCATGATGGTGAAAGCAGCAGAAGACCAGAGAAGTTAAAAGTGCTCAAAAGGTCTCAAGCATTGGATAAAGGAAAGTCTTCACCTGTTACACAAGTGCCTAGCTTCTCCTACATCAACTCATAGCACTTCAGCAGTTCCGGCACCACAGGAAGTCATAGTTATTCCACCATTGAAGCCAGCATCATTCACATACACTCCTCTTCCGCCACCCAGTTCTCCACCTCCTCCTACAGAAGAATTGAGGGCACAGATGGCAGAATTCGAAAGAGCACTTTCCCTAGATGGCACAGAAGGAGAGAGCCATGATACGAGTTAAATTTTGATACGACAGGGCCCGAGCAAGAAATGGTGATACATATTGATGTTTCTCATTCCCCAGATAATAACTTCTCATCTTGGTTGGCTTTGCAAATAGTTCCAGAGGCTAGGGAAGTAATAAACTTGGAAGAAGAAGATTTACAACTGCTCAAAAGCCTTGGAGGAAGAGTTAAAAAGTCAAAAGCTGCCAAAGTAACTTCAAAGTTGGTCATTGAGTCATCAGGGAAAAAGTTTGCAAAAATATCAACTCTAGCTGAGGGAAAGCAAAAGGGAGAACTGACGGCAACAGATATATCAGTGACCAGAGTGCCACTGGGGGAAGTCATCATTGAGGGATTAAAACAAGATACCCAGACATTGATTGATACTTTGTTCCTCAAGCTAAAAAAGGGGCAAAGCAAAGAAAGCCAAACTCCATGAGCAGATCTCCCAAATGTGAAATTATCACCAAGGTTGTTAAACCTTCTTCTCAGCCAATACTAGTACAAGAGCAGGTAAATTGTCATTTGATCAAAGAATTTGAAGAAGCAGGTGATAAAGTCAAGGCTATTGATGAATGGGTAAAACAAATCATCCACCAAGCGGCAGAGCAATTCAAATAAGTGCCAGATAGCTTAGAACATATGCACAAAGCATTGACTCAGTTGAAACAATTGATGACAAGTATAAAAGATGAGAATACAGTTGCTGAAAGCCACTTGGAGATCTTGGCTAAAATAAATTCACTGCCGGAGAGTGTATTGATTGAAGAGCAAATTGTACCAGATGGATCGATACAAAAGGGTAAGCAACTGGAAATGACAGTGTCTTTCCGCATGAAGGTTCTCAAACATATGCTGAGTGAAATGCAGTTGCTGGAAGACAAAATGGAAGAAGTGCCGGGAGTATAATCTCTTTCTCTACAGAGGAAGTAATTGATGGTGTCCATTATTATACAAGGTTCATTCCCGACAAACCACCAGCTTCCCTTGAAGAATTTCTTCCAGTTCTCCAAAAGAAGATTGATGAAGCCGTCATACCTTTCACTTTTGATTCAATTGAGAAATTAGTAAGGCTTCATGCAGATGTCAAGGGATTTGGACCTAGTTTAGAGAGGGTAAAGACAAGCATTGATATTCTATCCAGGGAACTACTAAGGTTCAAGACTGAAAGCGGAGCTATTGCTAAGGTAGATGGGAAAACAATGAACTACATGCTTGACATATACATTCGATGATCGTAACAACAGTAAGTATGAAGCGTTGCAGCATGAATAACTTCTTTCTTCTCCTCTTTATTTCTTATTTCTCGAACAAAGATTGTAAAGGTGAAGTGATTGGGTTAAAAGCCATTTCTTCAGGTTGTTTGAAAAGTCCTTTATTTATGAATAGGTGGCAGACATGCAAAGCTTTGATTTATTCTTCACTTGAAAATTATGCATGTCATGTAAAGAGAAAGTCCAGAAGAAAGATTCCCAATTGTTTCCTTTTTCATAGCTTCCACATGCGGGAAATTATTAAAGTTTCCTATTTGTATTTTCCCTCTATACACTATAAATAGAGGAAGAAGCCTATGGGCTAATCATCAATAATCAGAACTTGTTTAGCAAAGGCTTTTGTAACTAGAGCATTTTTAAGATTTCAGACTTTGTGTTGAACCCTTGATGTGATTTCTATAAAAGTTGGGATTGAATAAAAGGTGGATTTCTTGAGAACTTTGCATCTACAGTGCTTTGTTGAGTACTTCTATTCAAAGGTTTTAGATAAACTTTGTGTTATCTTAGATCTAGGTTAGAAGTTATTTCTTTCCCTTATTGTTGAATGTTGTGATTTCTCTGTTTATTTACTTTGTGTGGATGAGACAAACTCTGATAACTATTTGTTGATTCAAGTACATCTTCATTTCTTCTTTCCCTACTTTTGTTTTTCTCCATTCTGCAAATATTCCCAACACAGCTGCTTACTTGCTGCAAAACTACCAAGTTGTGGTTCACAAGCTGAGGAAATTAAATTAAAACCCCCAAAAAAGTAGTTATTAGGATTCACCACTGCAAATAGATAGACATATTACACAGGAGCTTCACAGTTAAATGAAGGATATTTATCTCATGACTACCTAGGTTTTACGTTGTGCATAAAATCTAGCCAACAACAGCCTCCTATCCTATTCTATTGTCCACCCACACTCCAATGGACCTCCGACTCTACTTTAAGGCCAGTTATAGAGTTTGAGTTTTCAACTAGAATAGTGGGTGTGCCAAAGATTGATCCTTTTTGTTTGTGATTAACTTTTGATATTTTTTCTTTTGATTTTTGACAGATTGGAATTGATATTTTGGCTTTTGAATTTCGATATTTTGTATTTTTATGTTACTCCTCTATGCGGATCAGAAGGGCAACAATGGATAAGTATGATAACAACATTGTAGATATTACACCTAGGCACTACAAAGGAAAACCTATAAACTAAAACTCTTAGATACTCCTAGACTACACTTTAGAAAAGAGTATGATCTTATCTCCCACCTAAGTATGCCTCTAGTGAGAAGATGAGAGTGGGAAAATGGGAACTATGAATAGTTTGTATAAAAGGTAAGATGGTACAATGAGTATATGTTAGTAATTGACCATGAAAAGGGAATCTTTCGAATTAGAAGAGACTAGAGAAACAAACTTTGGAAGTACATGTGAATGCATATCAAGTAGTGGTATAAGTGTATGAGTCCTGAAAGTAAGCTCCAAAGGGTAAGGTGTAATGGAGCAAGTAGATATTAATGTTATTAGATAGAAAATGTAAAGCTATGATAGATCTAGCACAAGCAATGACATATGTAAACCCAAGAGGAAAAGAAATACATGAAAGATAAACCCAAGAGGGGACTGGTCATAAGTTAAGAAAGCACCAATCATACACAATGGCTAGATAAACCCAAGAGGGAAGGCGAAAAGTATATTACCAAGGGCAACATAAAGTTAGTTTAGCCGAAAAACTCAAGAGGGGAGGAAAAAAGCTAACTACCAAAGAAATGTGAAGTTTACTTATTCGGATAAACCCAAGAGGGAAGCATAAATAGAGGTAAACTACCAAGCTAACAAAAAATTAACTAGGCCAAATAAACCCAAGATGAAGCAAGTGAAATAAAAACAAACTACCAAGGTAACATAAAGTTACCTTGGCTGAAAAGGCCTAATAATAATGAAATATTTAAGTGAAAAAATAGAAGTAAAATGTTCAAGTATATGATAACTTTCAATAAGATATTTGAAATCTCACAATTGGTTTAAGATATCGTTGCAAAATTCTTCTATTTCTTAAGATATTTTCTGGTGTAATTCATGGCATGTTGCTACCATGGTTTCTTATACTTTCTTGAATATCATAGTGAGTGATTCCTTGTGAATGTCTTCTCACGAGCAAGTGGGAGGAGTGTAATTAGGAGGTTGTTCCTCCATTTTTCTACAAGTGGTGTTGGTAGGCTTTACACTCGGTTGTGGAGTGTGTGTATGAACCGTATCATTGACAATATCAATCTTCTTACTTGGGGGAATGCGAAAAAGCTGATTGGACAACAGATTGTAAAATGTGCAAGTGGTACCATGAAACTCACAAAAAGGTTATTGGGGAGAAGCCAAACATGTTTTGCTTCTTTCATCCTCAATGATGGGTTCTTGTGCGTCTAGGCATCCCACGTGTCTTTGATATGACCTCCAATGCTCAATAAGATGCCCATAAGCATTGTGCAGGTGCAATTTAAGGAGTGATCGTAGGAAGATGATTTTTGCGAAGAGGTAGAAATGTTGATTTTCAAGATGTTGTGGCGTGATGTTGGAGGAAATTGACTCCATATTAGTATACCAAATGTAAGGGACCAAAGCGGTGTCACGATTGTTAGGTGTATCACTAGGAGTGCTACAAATAGATGGCGAATCGCTTTTACTAATGTTAAAACAAGAAGAAATATTAATCAAGTTTTTGTTAGTGTTAAATTTTGTTTGTTGTTGGGTTGCTTTTTGGGAGTATTAGAAATGTGGAATCTCGCATTCTTTATTCGAACATAACCTAACAAATAGGGATCATCTAATGTGTAGCCATTGTCGTACTCGGGGTGATGAGATCAACATTAAGTGACTCAACCACAATTTCTCTAGGAAAGGAGGCATCCTTGGGGATTTCCTCGAGAAGGATGTTTCTATAAAGATTTCTCTTGTGGGCTTCTTGTGAGATCTATGACACAAGCTAAGAGGCAATTGATCAATGGTGTTCGAGATAAATCGATGTTTTGATCTTGACATAAATCTCACAGTTCATTGTCATTAATCAGAATCGGGAGGTTTGGTGGGATTCTCCTAACTAGCTTTGGATGACGACTATTGCCTTGCAAGGGATTAAAAGGTTAGTTAAAGCATTGATATCCTCTAAGGGGTACACATGGTAGTTTTTCAAGGGCTGGAAGTTTGTAGATGGCTCACTAGAAATGTTTGAATTTCCAAGGGTTGGTGTCACCTCGCACCTTGTAAATGGATTCCAAGTAAGGAAATTAGTGAGCAAACGAGGCTATGGCCCTAATTTGATGAGCCTGATGGCACCCAACCAAAATGTTACAATAGACAAGAAATAGAAAGCCCAATGTTCTCATAAGAAGCCCAATGCATCGATTTGTAGGCTTGGCACCTAGTGTCATATGAAGAGAACATAGGCTGCCCAACCACCAAGGGCTTCACTTGTTCCTATTGGAGCTCAAAATTGCACCCATCCCGGTTCAGAATGAACTGGGGCTTTCAGCAACATGGGATTGTCTCCAAGTTGTGGGACCTTGCGCACCAAGATAGACCTCCAGAGAAGGCCGGTTCCTCTACCTATTTCTACCGCTAAAACTACTCCTAATGTTGGAAATGAAGTTATCTAATCCTAAACTAACATTCCAAGGGACCAGGGTTAGAAGGAGATGCATAAGGGAAATCCTAAGCTAAAAGGGGCGGTGATAGCACCAAAAAAAGGTTCGATCACTCTCCACAAGGGGAAGGAAAGAGAGAAAACATGGGAGAGAGGGAGGACAAGCGCACCACAAACAAGCACCATGTAGACTCGGATTTCCCGCAAATTGACAACACATGAAAACGGAACCTGTAAGCAAGAAGTGCACATAACATGCCCGAAACGCAAACAAAGAGGCAAGAACACAATAGAAATGAGAAAAGGGCAAACAAGTGCCACAAAACCCAATTTTATTGCTTGAAGGATGCACAGTCATCTACATTCATGGCAAAAGGCGAGAATACATTGCAGAGACCAAGTTCAAGGTCTAAAACTCATGGGAAGTCGGCCACCATTTTGGCATGGTGTCGTTACAACAAAGAGGGATCTGTTTCAATGAGCAGAGCTCTACAATTTATAGAAGGAGAGAAGAGGAGGAGAAAGAGAGGGAAACTCGGATTCAAACTTCCAACCACCAACAGCAAGCAAAAAATGCCTACAAGGATGTCAAATGCGCCTCCCCATGTCTGTTTTGGCTTGTGGAAGAAGGAAAGAGGCAAGATCTGAAGAAAATCTGGTGGTTGAGTTGATTAGATGTCTACATTAATGATCTGAGACGCGTTTCCATGTTTTCCACCTACCAAATCCCGCCAAAATCTGATTTTGAAAAGTCCAACGTGTAGCCCACGTCAACAAATTTCCAACAAGCCCAAGCGCGAGTGTGTCAGAGCCCTATAGCAAAATTTATTGTGATCTCAACGTATGTAGTGGAAATCAACACGCAATGACACGCGGCATGCGCCGATCATCCAAGGATCGGCTAACTATTCATTTGTTTTGTCTTTTCGCCACATGTCGTGCAATCGGTTCGTCACAGGTTTTCGCACTCAATCGGCGTGCTTTAATAGATTGTGTGAAACACACTCAAGTCTAACAAGTTGCCACGTGGCACAATAACTGGCGCGAAGAGTTAAACAAGGTGCGCGCGCGAGAGCAAGAAGCGTGAGAAAGCAAAAAATGGGCGAGCAAAAGAGGTGCGAGTAGATGTGGAGGAAAGGGGTATATCTAAAAAGGATACAAGTATGCAAGTGGGCGCGTGCATCGAATAAATGAGCGCACGAGGACTAGAGGAAACGGCATGCGGAGCAAGCCGAGCAAAGGAAGTGCAAAGACGCAAATGCGAAGGCAAAATGCACAAGGGAAGAATGCGAACAAGGAAAGCGAGCGTGAGGAAATGCACAGAGCTCAAGAGGAAGGGCATGCGCGCAGAAGGCATGCCAGGGGGCTTAGCCAATTTGAAGGGAAATTCTACAAGTTTGGGCAAAAGGGTGCACGAGACTACTGGAATGAAACGGGCGCAAAGAGGAAGGCACGAAGGGGAAATGGAGAGGGATAGGCAAATAAAGGGGAAGTAGGCAGCGCCCAGAGCATGCGAAGGAGGGAGCGATGGGAGGAGGAAGCACAAGGAAGAAACGGGGAAGGGTGCGCGAGGGCGCGTGGAAGATCTATAGCCAAGCAAAAAGTACCAAGGGAATAACCAAAGTGTGCGCAATCTGTGAACTTGAACTTCAAAGTCAGAATGAACATGTAAGTTGTCAAAATAACTAGGGGAGTTATTTTAGACAACAATTCCCGTGCCTTCCAAATTGGTTGAAGAATAAAGGACCCATGAGGAGCAACAAAAAGCCCCCAAATACTAAGTCATCCAAATGAAGTTCGTTTCATCTTTCTTGACCCTTCGAGCCTATCGGCAATATTGAATCTCACACGAGCTTTCCAAGGTTCAATTCCAATCAAAGCCCTCAAGTTTTATTTATTATTTTGCACTTAGAAAAAAACCATGTCGATACGTACCAACAGCCATGGGTAAGTCTCGGGGACCTAGGGCTGTAGGTACGTACCCACAACATACCAAGATGCCGATACGTATCGTGCCTAGTATGGGGGTACTTGGCGTTCCGGGTAGTATAGGTTTGCACATGTGCTCTCCTAAAGACTGTTTGCCATGGTCAAAACGCCTTGATCCTCCAAACAATTAGGTGTGATCTCATACTCTATATAACCGCTCGGTGCCACGCCTTCCCGACTCTCGCAATTCCCTCACCTTCAAGACCGATCCCCTCCCAACAACAATTGTCTCCGCTTCATCTTTTTCTCCACTCCCTCCCCACTCACCTCCTCCCTCCCTCCTCTCTCCAATGATTTTGTATTCCACTTCTATCCCATCAATTTTAATTTTCTCTCATTTTTAATTGTAGTTTTCAACAATTTTACTTGACAAATATACACTACTTAGACAAAAGAGACTACGTAGACAAAGAGTCGCCTTGCATTTGATGACACAAACAATGGCTTTGATCATGGAAATGGTACCGGAAATGTAAGATAGCAACTTCACATGAACCCACAAAGTATCCTACAAGAATATCATACACCGAACAAAAAGTAGTATAGATAACACTAACACATAGCAAATAGGAAAAGAATTATATCTTCATCATATAGAACACATGATATATTCATTGATTTTGTAATTATATCATCATCATATACAAAGACATGATATATTCATAGAATTTACTTACAAAACATGCTATAATGATAATTCAAGAATCACAAATGATCAATGATATCATTTCTAGAGACTAGGAGTGATATAACATAAATATAACATTTATATTACAATACATTTACAACTACTAGAAAATTGACTTTAACAGCGGCCATGGATTTTGACCAACCATATGTCTTACCAACATTTCATTTTACTTTTAGTATGCAGATTGTATGGCTAAAATCCACACCGCAAATCATGAGACTACCGAGGGGATTGGTGATTATCAATGCTGCAAAGGAACTTGTTTTGTTTTAATGAAAATGGCAAAGAAATTAATGGGATACATTGCTTTCTCTAAGCAAATTAGCAGATAGAACACAATACTTGTGTTCAACTCCCACTTATATGATCCATCTTTTCAATAGAATTTAGCTATATATTCATATTCAACCTTTTTTATCTCAGGCAATCTTGGATTTTATTTCCCTCAATTTGTCTAATATGGCTGCCTAATTGTTGGCTAGATTTTCTCGCATACCATCAAACCTAGGCAAATCATGAGATAAATCTCCCTCATTTAACCGGTGACGCTCCCATGTCAAATTTGTCAATATAAATGTGTTTTTATCTATCAGGGGTTTTACTTTAACCACTTAGTTCATGAACCATAACTAAGAAGTTCTGGCAGCAAGTAAGCAATTTTTTTAAGAAAGGAAAAATGATAGAAGAAGAAAGTCAAGGTATTACAGAGAAGAAGTAAGGAAGATGTGCATCCCAATTAGTAGATAGCAGAGCTAATTGCATGCACATAGAAGAAACTTAATAGATTTGAACACACAGAATTATAAAGCAAAGGCAGTTCTAGATCCAGATCTAAAATAACACAAAGTTTACTTTAAAGATCTAAGATTTAAAAGCAAGAAACACAGTACGCCGTGACACAAAGTTCTCCGGAAACCTGCTTCTTTGTATTCCTCTGCAACAAGTGGCTCTCAGGGGTTCAGCACAAAGTCTAGAACACAAGATTGCTTCTTACAAATTCTGATCGATGATTAACCCGGAGGTTCTTCTCCTACTTATAGAATGTAGGAGGGGCAATTACAAGTTGGAAGCTTTAGTTGAACTGGCACATGTGGAAGTCGAAAAGAAACAACTGGCAATCTTCCTCCTGGAATTCCTCTTTGCATGACATGTATGATTTGCAACTGAAAATAGAACCTTCTATTTTGCACGTCCGCCACCTATCTCCAAGTAGTTGACTTCTTCAAGTAATGGCTTTTAAACCAATCACTTAAGTTGTATAATTGAATTGATCGCTCAATTACTTTGTCGAAGGAAAGAAGAAGGAAGAGGAAAGCTGACTTTGTCGGAGGAAAGAAGAAGGAAGAGGAAAGCTAACTTTGTCTTTTTTCATGTCTGCATGCAGCTGATTCAAACTGGATCTGGAAACAAGCTGGAATTAGTTGGATCTTGAAGCGGCTGGATCTGGAAACAAGCTGGAATTGCAAGCAGTTGGAATTGGAAGCAAGCTGGAATTTTGCCTTCGCATTGTCTTCTCTTTTATCCTTGAAGCTTTTGTAGTTCTTCTATTGTACATGCATCAGTGCAAGGTTGGCCGTAGATAACTCATCATCCTTATTTTTAATTACATATGAGCAATTAAAAATTTTGGAAAGCACTCAGGGTGAATGAAAATTCAATGAAGGCTTCAACTGGAAGATGAGAGCATATGCACAAGATCTTGGAAGGAATTTTCCACGCATTGTCTTCTTCATGGGTTGCATTCGAAACAAGAGGATGAAGCCTTTGTGCCAGAAGCTTTTTTGCAACTATGAGATCTAGATCTAGATCTGCATATGGATTTGCATCAATCTGCATCTGGATATGGATCTGCACCTGCATAACAAATTCTGGCAACTGGGCTATGGATGGAAAAGCTGCAGCTCGAATAATTCCACTGCTTTTAATCTGCACGCATGAGTGAAGTTTCTCCTGCACGCATGAGTGAAGTCTTTCCTGCTCTGGATCTGTCTATCAATTTAGCAAGAGGTTCCGAGCCTAGATCCGTGTTTCCAATATCTGCAAATTTAGAAGTGATGCATGACTCCATTGTGCTTTCTTTTTCATCTTTCTTCGCCATAGCTTTGTCTATCTTTGTCTGAATGTCTTTTTCTTCTTATTTGACTGGAATTCTTCAATACTGGTGCAGATCTGGACAATTCTTCAGATTCGGAGGATATATGCAATGTATTGGACATTGATAAAAGCTCATTTTCCTTTGTAAAGCACCTGTAATGAATTCCTGCAATTTATTCAGACAAAAATGGCCACCGGAGCATGAATAGTGAATTTTAATTGTAAAAATCTGCACTTTTCAAGCCTGCTGCCCCAAAAAATGGTGTTTAATTTGCACATAAAGAGAGCATGAATCCTTTCAACAACACCTGAGCTCTTGTAACACCTGTGCAAACAATTATGCAGACAAAGATCAACCTCCTTCAAAGCATGCGCCAAATTTGGAAGCTTTTAGCCTTGTTTCCACCTTGCCTGAGCAAAATCCTTCTTCAAATGGGGGCGCACTTTTCCTCTTGGCTGCAATTCTTGACCTGTGAATTAAATAATTCACCCATATGGCTGCCCATGCTTATATAACCTTCACAATTCTATAATTAATAATTGCCCTAACAATTAAAGGCAATTAATTAATTAAAAATCATGCTCTTCTCTTTTAAAAATAGCATGTTTAAGGACAGCCATCCAATAAATTAAATTAATCCAATTTAATCATCCACACTTCACTTCACTTAAGCTTCACAGTGTGCTTTGACCATAGCCACTAAAAATAGGAATTAATATAATCATTTAATACTTTAAAAAGTATTAATTCCTTCTCAAAAGGGGCTGCATTAAATAAATTAAATTTATTTAATTTTGGAATTCTATTTCCAATTGATTTATTCCCCTTTGCTTTTGTTGACTTTTCCACAAGCCTAGGTGCCAAAATTGGGTGAATAAATATTAACAAATATTTATTTAATGCATTATTATTCACCCAAGGTGGGTCGCACTTTTTTGCATAATAGAATTCTGACAATGGGATTTTTTACCCTGCAAGGCAGGCAATAAAATCCCGTGATTTCACTTAAGTCACTTTTCTTTTATTTCACCATGGGAATTTTTACCCTGCAAGGCAGGCAATAAATTCCCGCCTGCCTGCAGCCTCTAACTTTCCCACTGCAGCTTAAGTGAATTTTATATCACGGGAAAAAGTACCCTGCAAGGCAGGCAATAAATTCCCACCGCCCGCGCTTTCTATTTTTCCCACTGCAGCTTAAGTGAATTTTATAACATGGGAAAAAGTACCCTGCTAGGCAGGTATAAAATTCCCATCATGCCTGCGGCTTCTATTTTTCCCATCGCAGCTTAAATCCTTTGTTTTCCAAAAATGCGCCCATCCCCGCAGGGGCTTTTCTGTGCACGACTTCACTTTTTCCCAGTGATCCAGACCTCCGATGGCGACTTCCTCCGGGCATAATGTGCGTATATGTTTTCCAGCTGCTCCAGGCCAAAAATCGGGCTTACCCGGCGAGGGAATTGCTCCAGAGAAATTTCACAGAAAACAAAACGGGACACCACAAAAACACGAAAAATTGCCAAAAGTTACAAATAAAGCCCAAAACTTAAAATAAGTTAAAATCCTTCTGGCACATAGGAATAATAACATATTCGCTCATAATAGAGTTAAAACAGAGCGCAAATAGCCTCATACGGGGCTCAAAATAATTAAATACAAATTTCCCGCAGACAAATCCCGATGACAGAATAAAACAATTTTGGGCATCTGGGTATTTGGCGAAAAGGGCTAATATGGCTCTTTGGGATTATCTTGACGCAATACAAGAACTTTCAGGCAATAAAAACAACAAACGACCCATTATTTTAAAAGTATGAAAAAAATTCGGATAGGGTAGTCGCAGATTTCAGGGTGAAATCTGAGTGACACCACTAATCCCGCATTTGTCACAAGATTATTTGTCAAACATTGAAATACTCGAGAGATGAGAACTATAAATAAGGATTCATTCTTCCCATCAAAAACTTAAAACCAATTACTATGTATGATGTACCATTTATTGGCTAGATTTTATGCACAAAGATAAAACCTAAGCGATCATGATGAGATAAATCTCCCTCATTTAACGGTGAGGCTCCCGTGTAAGATGTTTATCAATTTGGTAAGGGTGAATCATAATAACAACTTTCGGGGTTTTACTTTAATTCCCACATCTCGTGAACCACAACTGGGCAATTTTGCAGCAAGTAAGCAGTTGTGTTGAGGATTATTTGCAGAAGCGGGAAAATGGAAGGAAGGAAGAAAGGAAGATATGATGAATTTAACCAATAGCTATCAGAGTTGGTCTCATCCACACAAATTAAATAAACAGAGAAAAATCACAACATTCAGCAGTAAGGGAAAAAAACTTCTAACCTAGATCTAAGATAACACAGCTTTATTTAAAAACTTAAATAGAAGTGATCAGCAAAGCACCTTAGACACAAACTTCTCCGGAAATCTACCTTTTATTCAATCCCCAACTTTCACAGAAATTACATCAAAGGATCCAGCACAAAGTTTGAAAACTTAAGAATGCTCTAGCTACAAAAATCTCTCGCTAAACAAATTTTGATAAACAAGTTGTGATAATTAAACCCGTAGGTTCTTCCTCTATTTATAGTGCATAGAGGGCAATTACCGGTGTTACGCGGGGACGCGTCCCGGCCATTTTCCTCACGTCCCCGGGGACTTGGGGACGGGACAGGACGTTTCCCTGCCGTCCCCAATTTCCAGAAAAAAAGGGGGACATCCCCCACAAACCAAAAACGCACCCAGGACGTCCCGGGTGCTTTGGGGACTTCGTGACGTCCCCAAGACGTCCCGGGACTTCACGACGTCCCCGAGACGTCCCGGGACTTCACAACGTCCCCAACGAAATCTGCACTTTTCCAACATTAAAACATGTGAATTTCAGTTTTATAATACTTTTTTATATTTTTTAAACTTTTAATACATTCTAGTAAAAACAACATGCAGATTTCTCATAATTGCCATAAACTGCAGAAGTATTGTTGCTCCTCCATGTTATGTCTGATGATATGAAGTAATGGTCACAGGTCGAGTTTTATAAATTTTCAGTCATACACTATACAGCTAGTGTTTGTTAATTCTTCGTTGCTGGTTATCTCGAGATAGTTTATGGTTCTTTCTGTTTCAGTGATAGGACATTTTGTTTGTTTGCTGCATATTTAAGATTTTATATATCGCAGAAGTTTTTGCTTCAAACCCATCTGCATGTAGCAAGGATCAGAATGTATGTAATCCTATTCTCAAATATAAAATATAATAGTCACAATTTTTTTAAAAAGGAAAAAGTAGAGATTATAGTTTGTACAATGTTGTGGCATTCAGAAAAATGAGTAATCTTTATGCTTGCTTAATTTTCTATAAAGATATTGTAGTTTTCTGTGGACTTGCAGCAGACACTAACTAGATATAGCTAGCTTAGTCGAGTGTTAGCATTTGAAAATCATGAGAACAGTGTAACAGTTACTCTTGTTCTTGTTATGTTCTAATCAGTGGCTTTGTAATAGGTACGTCAACCACATATAGATGCAGTTACCCATGTAGTAGTGGATGAAATCACGTTACAAACGTATTAACTTTCAAAACATATAGATCTACTTAAATGGGAAACAGAAAAAAGTAAAATGAAAAACCTCAAATAAAGACTCTTACCTCTTAAATCCTCGTCGAAATCTTTTGAAGCTGATGCAGATGAATAATTGGATTAATCATTAATGGTTTCAATCTTCAAACTTTCAATTTTAAGTCTTACTTTATTGAAATGTTCATGTTATATTTGTAAAATTAATAAATTATATATATTTTTATATATTTTTAGTAGCCATCCCCCGCCATCCCCAAATTTTCAAAAAAATTGCCGTCCCAAAACCTTGTCCCGACGCCTCGTCGTCCCAGTCTTAGGTAACTATGGCAATTACAAATAGAAAGCTTCTATGAATTCCCACATGTGGAAGCCGTAAAAAAGAAACAAATAGCGTATTTCCCCAAGAATTCCTCTTTGCACAACTTGCATGCCTTACAACCGAAAATAGAACCTTATATTTTGCATGTTTAACCTATTTCCAAGTAATTGACTTCTTCCAAGAACTTAAAGTACCGCCATTTAAACCAATCACTTAAGTTTTACAATTTAATTGATTACTCAATTACTTTGTCGGAGAAAATAAGAGAGAAGAAGAAAAAGGAAAAGAAGAAAAGAAGTTATTCTTGCTGCAACACTCCCAGTCTTGTTCTTCTTCCATACTCTGCATGTTGATCCAACCTGTATTGCACTTCCGCCTCATGAATGATATGAATGATACCTCTGCCTTGAATCTGAGAAGCTCTTTCTCCCACATGCGGTTGACTCTTTTCCTTTGATTCTCACCAAACTAGATCTGGGAGCAGCTGACCATGATTTCCTTGTGGGTGTTGCCTCTGACCTGTCTTCCCTCTTATCCTTGAAGCTTTTGCAGTTCTTCTCAAGTATGTGCACCAGTGAAATGTTTGCCATAAACAATTCAGAAAAACTCATCACCCTTTTATTTTTAATTGCATATGAGCAATTTTGAATTCTGGAAAGCACTCCAGGTGAAGGAAAATATAAGTAGGCTCAACGTGGGCTTAACTGGAAGATTGGGAGCACATGCACAAGCTTTTGAAAGGGATTTTGCATGCAATTTATCAGACTGCATGGACTTGGTAATGTAAATAGTCTGTGTTGAAACTGGAGGATGAAGATGCTTGCAATTTTGAAGACTCGCTTTGCATTCCCACGCAATTCTTTTAATTGGCTTTTTCTCTATCCAAAAGTTGCGTTGAAACTAAGAAGACAAGCAGCTGGAGAATCACGATTTCCATTTAAAACTTTGCTTTGGCTCCTTATAATAATTTCGTGGATTCTCGAAGGAAGGGCAGATTATGAATTTGGAAGACAAGCCTCCGGAAATTCACGATATTACTTAAGTTATTTCTCCTTCAAAGCTGCGTGAATTATTGGAAGGCTGGACTCTTGCAAAGGAAGATGGCTGTGTTAGCAAATAGAAGAAAAGCCTCCTGAAAACCATGATTTTTACTTAAACGTTTTTGCTTTCAATCACACAAGGCTGCGTGGATTTGGAGAAGAATGTCTTCCAAGCTTTCACGATTTAGCTTGTAATTTCTGCCTCCTAGAAATTGCGTGGAACTTGGAAGACAAGGTTGCTTGCAATGAGAAGACTCCACCATGAAAAACCACGACTTGGCTTAGTGATTACTTCCCCTTTTAAAATCTGCGTGGATAATTGGAAGGGGCAACATGCTTTAAAAGACATGACTCCTCTAATTCACGACAACTTAAGTGACTTTTTCTTTAAAAGAATTGTGTGAATTCCAAGGGAGGAGGATTGTGTGAATTTGGAAGGAAGAGGATTCTTGAAATAGAAGACAAGCCAAGGGAAATCCACGACAATCACTTAAGTGACTTATGTTTTTGCTTTAAAGGTTGCGTTGAAAGATAGAAGACAAGCTTCTAATTTTTCACGACACAACTTAAGTGACTTGTGTGAATTTTGAAGTGAATGGATTGTGTGAATTTTGAAGTGAATGGATTGTGTGAATTTTAGAAGACTCAGCTGCCAATTTCCACAACAACTTTAAGTGACATTTCTTTCTCTTGAAATTGCATTAAACTTGAAAGACTGGCTGCCTAAAATTCACAACTTCAGTGATTGCCCCTTTATTACAATTGCGTTGATTATTGGAAGAAAGTCTGCCCAAAATCCACGATTTGCTTGAGCATCTTTGCCTTGTATTCCTAATACACGCATTTGCGTTGAAATTGGAAGAATTGGCGATTCTTGCAAACTAAAAGACTCGTCATTGAAGAAACATGATTTGCACTAGAAGACTCGCTTTGATCCTTGACGCCATTGCCTGAGTGATTTTGCCCCTTGAATGATCTTCCGGAGTGTTGTTTTTCGTCCTTGACCATGGCCACTCTGCAAAAGGAATACAAACCCTTCTAGATCCATGGTCTGCTTTCGATCATTTATCTTGAATTTAACCTCAGACAAGGCAAAAATCTTGACCTCTAGTCACCCTCAAAACAAGCTTTGGCAGACAAATTAATCAGCAATTAAAAACACTGGATAGCTTTTCAAAACCCTAGGCCCGGAAAAGGTATGGCAAGAAGAAAGAATAGGTTACGAGGGATTGTCAGACGGAAAACGGAGAAAGATCAAAACCAAAACACAAGAAATAAAATAAAAACAAAACCCGAAAGAAGTTGCGGGCAATTGCTCGGAAAATTCCTCCAATAAGCTAGTCTGCAAAAACTCTCCCCCGGGTGAATGCTCTATGGTAATAATGACGGGGTGAGGTGCTTATATAACCCAAATTTCTTAATTTTAGCTCAACCTATTTTTAAAAGAATTTTATTTATTTAATATAAAAATAAATAAAACTCTTTCAAACAAAGTCTGACAAAGGAATTGAGTGGGCTCTTTCATGTGGGTATTTGACGGACGAGACTCTATGACTTCCTGAAGGTATCTTTGAGCAATGCAAGCAACTACAGGCAAAAACAAACAAAAACATGACCCTTCACTTAAAAAGAACGAAAAATTTAAACAAGGGTAGTCCCAGATTTCAGGGTGAAATCCTAGGGACATCACCATCAAACACAAGGTTATTACAACAACGTGTAGAGTTACATATTTTACTCTTACTGAATCACAGCAAATTCTTTCCCTCAATATCTAGCTGTATGAATGAGATTTGAATGTCTGCAATCTGAATCTAATATATTGACGACAATCTTCATCATTTCCTTCCTATTTCACATTCTCCTTCTAAGATTTATTTTCAAGATTCAAGCATGAATAGTTTTTGATCCGGAGGACAATTCGGAGGACACAAAGTTCCCTAGAACTTCTGAAATCATGACCGTGTGGAAGTCAACTTCAAGAGCTTTCTGGCAACTATATGAATGCAGAAAACGGAGCTCGTGCGTGAAAACACAGGCTGGTCAAAGTTTGGTCAGCAAATGGTCAATAGCTGGTCAACGGAAAAATGGATGATTTTGAAATCATCTGAAGTCAGCACCATTGTGTAGAGCTCGCCAAAACCTTTCCGACACATTTTTGGTGGTCAACGGGAGTCAACCAGCAAAGGACGCGCAAGTGGACAAATGACATCTTGACACGTGACAAAGCTGCATTTGATCAGGTGGATTTATTATTTGGACACGTGGCATTAAAAATGGGGTTTATGTTTTACCCACCTAAAAATATTTTAGAATCTTTTAAAATATATATATATATATATATTTAAAAAATCCACGTGAATAAAAGTGGTCAAAGCCTTGAAAAAGGCTAAAGTGAAGTCTAAGTTGGTTAATCCCCACGTGGAGGGCCATGCAAATGGATAAGCCTAGGTTAAGGGATATATTAATTATCCTAAGCGCTCGGGAGTCCAATTAACAAATCCACATGGCCTTAAATAAAGCAAGCCAATGTTTATCAAGTAGTTGCCAATGAGAAATGAAAGGAGGGTGGTTCATGTGGGTTAAAACCCACATATATGTGGGATGGGGTTTTATCCCAAAAGCTATGCATAGCCTATTTAAAGGCTATGTAACTACATTTTAATAGCTGGTGCCTGAACATTTCAAAAATATTGTGGGATAAGTATTATCCCAAAAACCAATGTAAGTTGATTATCCCTCATACGGGATGCATAAGGATAAATAAGATATCCTTAGGAATCGGGCTCACATAGCCTATATAAAGGCCCCCACATATCAAGCCAAACAACAAGCTCTCAACTCAAAAGAGCTCAAGGAGATTTTTAAGAGCCAAGGAGATTTTTAAAAGCATATTTTAATAGGTACATTTGTGAAAGAGCTTAATTAAGTCCTAAAATATTTTAGATATTGTAATTAAGTCCTATTATTTTAATAGGCAAACTATTGTAAATTGGGAGTATTTATAAACTCTCCAATCAGCCCGTTGACCCACACCTTTCTAGTGCAAGCCTAGAATTATGATCAAGGAGCAAAAGGAATTGTGCCGAGGAAGAAGAATACTAGGATCGGATCTCGCTTCATAAGCTGGGGTATCTTCTCGGTGGTCGTGGAAAAAGGTTCTTGTTCCTTTTGTATTCAAATTTATTATAGCTTCTATTGTAATTTTGTACTAGAATTGCAATTAAGAAGTTGGTGTCCCCGATTTCACCTGAAATTTGGGACTACCCATTTTTTTAAAAATGCGTTCTTTTAAAATAACGGGTTTTTCTATATTTTTATTGCACTCAAGATGTTTGTATTATGTTAAGATATTCCCAGTGAACCATATGAGTCAATTTCGACAAATACCCAAATGTTGAAACTCATTTTATCCCTCCGCCAAGTTTTGTCTGCGGGAAATTTTTATTTAATTATTTATTAAATAAATAAAGCCCTGTTTGAAGTAAATTGTGCTCCGGTTGAATCCTGTTGAAGTTTTGCATGCCAGTATCCACACATTTCAATAGGATTTTCACCAAGAATGAATTCAAAGCTTTGTCTGTGACTTCTGGCAACGTTTTTCGTTTTTATTTATTTCTTTTGCGTTTTTCTAGTTTTCCCCGTGGTCTTTTTGTTTAATTCCCTGGGTTCGTTCTTTGTCCTGTATAGTCTGTTTATTTGCCTGGAGCATCTGGAGATCATTTACGGCCACTGCACTAGAAGGAATCAGCCTCAGAAAGCAAACTTTTGACCAAAAAAGATGAAGTCAAGCACAAAAAGCCTCTCCTATGTAAGTCGCACTTTTTGGAATAAATGGATCTAAGCTGCAATGGGAATTTTGGTAGTGGCAGGCAGGTGGGAATTTCTTACCTACCTTACAGGGTACTTTTTCCCATGAGGTCAAAGTCACTTAAGCTGCAATGGGAATATTAGAAGCGGCAGGCAGCAGTGGGAATTTCTTACCTACCTTGCAGAGTAAAAATTCCCATTATAAAAGACAATCACTTAAAGCACCAGTAGAATTTCTTACCTTGCCTTGCAGGGTAAAAATTCCTATTATGAAAGTCAAACAACTTAAGTGAAAGACGAAATTTTGAGAGCTACGGTGCGGGGTAGAAATTCCCATCAAAGTTGACTTCCTATTTTTGGAAATTACCCTTGCTAAAAAATGCGACCCACCTTGGGTGAATAACAATGCATTTAATAATATTTATTAATGGTTTATTCACCCAATTTTGGCGCCATAAATAGAAGGAAAGTCAATGCAAGTGGAAGAGCTAAGGAGAAGTCAAGGATGCATGCTAAAAATAAATAAAATAAATTTATTTAAAAGCAACCAGCAACATGCATAATTGGGTGCCCAATTTGGGTGAATAAACATGATTGTTTATTAATTAAATTGCCAGAAATAGGAAGGACAATTATTAAAAATAGTATGTTGAGGATTATATAAGCATGGGCTGCCATAATAAAGAAGCAATTAATTCTTTTTGCTAAGGATTGCAGCCCAGACAGTTTTGGCGCCAAGGAAATGAGGTTTTTGCATCAAAAGGTGTTTTTCATTGCCGGGAGCTTCAAGGTTTGGCGCCTAGGGTTGGAATGGCTTGATTCTTGCTATGATAATTATCTGCATGTTGGTATAAGTGCTCTGGTGAATTAAATAATATTTTTGCTTGCTTTGCATGCAAGCAAAACCTCAAATTTTAGGGCAGCAAACTTTATATGCAAATTTTGGTGATAAAAATCAAGTATTCATGCCCTGGACTTCATCTTTTTCTAAATAAATTGCAGGTATTCATCACAGGTGCTCAAATCAATGTCAGGTACATTGAATATATCTTCTAATCTGAAGAAGTTGTCAGATCTGCACAAATTGTTCCAATTGCAAGGGATTCCGGCAAAATTAAAAGAAAAAGAGCTCAGACAAAGATTGTTCCAACCATGTTGAAGCATGATGAAAGAAAAAGATCAACAGAATCATGCATAGCTTCCAAATTTGTTGAAGTCAATGATAGAGACACAGATCCCGAACCTATCACCGATTTAATTGACAGATCCAGATCTCATAATTGCAAAGGCTTCCGGCAAAAATTCATCCTCTTGTTTCTAACACAGCCCGTGTAGAAGTCGGTGCATGGAAAATTCCTTCCAGGATCTTGTGCATGTGCTCCCAATCTTCCAATTGAGGTCTTCATTGAATTTACTTGTATTTGCATTCACCCAGAGTGCTTTCTGAATTTAAAATTGCTCATATGCAATTAAAAATAAAAATGATGAGTTTTGTCTGAATTATTTACAGCAAACATTGCACTGGTGCATGTACTGAAGAAGAATTGCAAAAGCTTCAAGGATAGAAGGAAGACAAGTCAAAGGCAATACCCGCAAGCAAATCACAATCATGCATAGCTTCCAGATCTAGTTTGGTGAGAATCAAAGGCAAAAGAGTCAACCACATGCAGAATATGGAAGAAGAACAAGACTGGGAGGGTTGCAGCTTTCTTCTTATTTCTTTTCCTCTTTCTTTTATTTTCTCCGACAAAGTAATTGAGCAATCAATTAAATTATAAAACTTAAGTGATTGGTTTAAAAGGTTACTTGAAGAAGTCAATTACTTGGAAATAGGTGGTAGACATGCAAAATAGAAGGTTCTATTTTTCAATTATAAATCATGCATGTCATGCAAAGAGGAATTCCAGGAGGAAGATTGCCAATTGTTTCCTTTTCATAGCTTCCGCATGCGGAAATTCATTTAAAGCTTCTTATTTCTAATTGCCCTTTATACACTATAAATAGAGGAAGGACCTACGGGTAAGAGGATCGAATTTGTGATCAGCATTCTTGTGTTCCGGACTTTGAGTGAAACCCTGATAACTTTCTCGCAAGCGAGGGAATAGAGAAGAAATTTCTGGAGAATTTTGTGTCAACAGTGCATTCGTCTCTTATTTCTTTTTAGATCTATGCATAAACTGTGTTGTCTTAGATCTAGATCTAAAACTTTCCCTTGCATCAAATTCTGCATTTTAAGATTTATTTGTTTCTTCTATGTGCATGTAATCAACTATGTCAACTACGGTTAGGTTACACATTTCCTTTCTGCACATATTGCTTACAAACTTACTTACTTGCAAAACCTGTCTAGCTATGGTTCATGAGCTACATAGTTAAAGTAATACCAACAAATAGATACTAGGAAATACAACTGGTAAAATCTTACACGGGAGCCTCACCAATAATGAGGGAGATTTATCTCATAATCGCCTAGGTTTTCAGTGTGCGAGAAAATCTAGCCAACAAGTGGATAATAAATCGCCTCGATTAACGAACCCTGAGACGGCGTAGGCATTCTCGCCAAACTCCGTTATCAACGTTGTTTTCATTGTGGTTAATATTTGTTGTGGATTATTTTTAAGTTGATTTTAAAACAGTTAAATTCGGTAAAAGAATTTAGAGCCTATAGGGGTCCGATGTCAATCGAAAATTTTGACATGTATTTTCGGATCAGTTTTACCGCCAAGCAAGTGTCCAAAATAGTTGTGGAACGTGGAACAAAAGACGATATTTGTTTCTTCCTAGGTAGCCGACACGTTTTGTATATGGGTACGGATACGAAAACTCCAATATGCGAGACGCGATTTTTTCCCTCGAATATGGATTTGGATATGACAAAGACCAAAAAATATATAAAAAAATAAAAAATAATAAACTCTAGCACGATAAATAGGCGGATTCGGAAGCCCGGAAAGAAGTTGCATGATTGTTAACGTGGAGAGTTGTTGGGGCTCAAACACCATGGGACCTATCAAACAGATCGATTTGGTCTTGGAAACTTCAGGATACATCCATTGCTTCTCTTCCCCATTTTCAGGCTTGAAGGCTGAGCAAAAAGGGAATATTTGCTTGGAAGGACTTATGGGATACCACAACACGTGATTGGAAAGAATGGAAGACATTAGCGAGAGAGTTTGCATTATCCTTTGCTGATTAGTTGGTTATTAAGGATATCCAGAACCTTATCCCTCCTGAAGAGACCTTCAAGCTGAACTTGGAATTGAAAGGACCCATATGGAGAGATTGGAGATGGATATATAATCATCCCATTTCTCAATTTGATGCATGCAGGCTCTACCATCACCTTCATCAGAAATGCCTTTTGTCATCCATTCTTAATCCTAGGTGGCTTGCTTTTGATGCTGAATTGTTATGGATACATAGATTGCATAATGTTTGGGCAATTAAAACAGCTTACAAATTAACAGTTTTTGCATGGCTTGTAATTTATCAAGGTCTGCCTACAAAAGCTCGGCTATCCAAGAGTGGTTTTACAGATGGACTGTGCCCCTATTGTGCTAAACTTGAAACTGTGAAACACCTCTTGTGGGATTGCTCGTTTGCCAAAACATGTTGGAGAGAAGTTCAGACCTGACTGGCAGTAGTTTTCCAATGTACTCTTCACTGGAGAGCAGCTTTACTAGGAGATTCCAACAGGCTGGTGCAGAGACCTTTCGAAAGTATATGGCATTGTGTGCATGTTTCAACCCTGTTTATTCTCTGGAAACTCAGATGCAATTACATTTTCAAAGAGGTAGAGGGTAAGTTGGAGAATTTCAGGCAGGCTTGGCAAGGTGAAGTTAGAATGCAATTGCTTGCAAAAGGTCATCTTCTGCTAAAAGAAGCTAAGCAATTAGACCCCTCAGATTATTCTGATCTGGCTGCTCTTCTGTTTTGCTCAAGGAAAATGTAACCATCTCTGTATTTTCTCCTGTACTTTTTCTGATTCTTTTGTACAGGGCCTTGCTGTAAATATTTTTCTGTTAATATACATATTCAAAATAAAATAAAAATAGGAATTAACCACATACTATGCATAATTAGAAAAAAACGATCACAAAACACTACTGATAATTTACATAGTGCCAACCGAATGAAACGTAAGTGTTTCTGCTTTGGTGTTTTGCTTTTTTTTTTTGTTTTATTAATTTATTTTTCACTTTATGCTTTAATATTGAGCAAAGAATTTTAAAAAAACATTCTTTGGCCCCAGATACGGCTGGATACATCTGCAGACATCCAGATGATCCGCAACATCTGCAGACGTATACAGTAAGTATCCATACAGGACCAATATTTTGCCCTGTATCCTACCGTATCAGTATCACAAGTTTCTTCCCATTTATTCTTTACTTAGTTTCCAGCAGTGTTACGTGGGGATGCATCCCTAGATTTTGGTGACATCCAAAACATTTCGGGGACTTGGGGACTTGGAGGGGATGTCCCCTATTTTTTTAAATCTTTCAAAAAAAAATCTTATGTTTTTACTTTTAAAAAGCTGTTATTTTTGTGAAGAACATTAAATTAAAATTATAATCTTGAAAGTACCTGAATAGAGTTTAAATCCCTAAATTTCATTGAATAAAGTTACAATATTCAAATATTAATATTTTATATATTATTTTTATAGCCCCTTGCCGTCCCCAAAATTTGGGAATTTTTTCCTGTCCCGGAAACCCTGTCCCTCCGTCTCCCTGTTCCCCGTCCCCGAGACTTAGGTAACTATGGTTTCCAGTGGTACCAATCATACTGACAAGAATTGGACTCGTGAATACTCGGTAAGACAATTTTTGACTCAGGCTTAGACTCGGTTATAAAACACAGCAATTTATTAAAAACATTGTCAAAAATTGTGTAAGACACAGCAATAAATTGCTGTTTTTGAATAGGCTTAGAATGGTTGTAAAGATTTTTTTAATTGTTTTCCTGTTTTCTTTTGCAGGCATGCCGAGTCTCGTAAAGCACATATCATTTATTAAGACGTTCATGTGGCTATGGAACTGGAAATAGTATCAATATATTAAAATTTATAACCATGCTTACCAGAATATGTGAGGCTGTTGATCCAGACCTCAGGCCAACATCATAAGTGGAGATATGGGACCATTCACTTAACTTGAACATCCATCTGAAGAAAACCATAACATATCACAAAACTATTACTCAATCTCAACATTGCAATGTACTTGGAGACAAACGGTGAGGTTGCCTCTTAGATTTTAATAGTAATCCATCTTCGGGCATCTTTGGTCCACTTGTGCATATTTATAAAAATATATTATTTCATCTGCAATCGATATACTTAGCTCACCCATATGATGCTTGCTTTTCAGTTAAGAATCCTCCAGTCATAATTTGATTTCCAGTTCCCTCATCAAAGCACAGGCTGACATGAATCATGTCATTGTATCTATTTGAGACACCAAGCATCTCTCCACAAACTGGACACCTGGTAATAAGAAACTCCCTGCAAAAGAGCTCTTGATTAGAAATAAGTGAAATGATACATCGAGACCTGGCAAGATTCATATTCCTAAAAGCTGTGTATACATGCAGGTGCCTATTTTAACCTAATATATTTCATTCAAAAGACAAAACAAATATATACTTAAATCCATGAAGTTTTTCCATAGACCCGCATGAAGACAAAAATGCAAATACAATTTTGTTTGTGCACCTCAATTGTAAATGGTAAAATATACTTTTGGTTATAGATTATAGTCTAATTTTTCTTTTCACATACTACGACATCTGTTTCCTATTTCATGTTTTCCATTTCGTTCTCAAAAATAACAGTTTCTTCGGGTGCAAATTGATCACATGTTTCTGAATGAGGAATGTCTAGACCATAGACAGCTCAAACTCGTCAGGCTACCCTTAATCTCTCTACTTATTAGCCTCCAATCCTTTTCATGAAAACTCATACTCTTTTGATTGATTTTGAGCCAAAAGTCCTTTGCTGCTACTTAAAACGTTCTAATGTGAGAGAGAGACTAACTGTTGTACACTCCAAAGACTATGTTCCTTACTATTTGCTTATCACTATCAACTTGTGCTTGATTAAGGACATGATTATCTAAATCCTTGGATTTCACAGATACTCTGTTTTGGATTTTGGGGCACAATCTATATATCTCTCTGAAGCTGGATTTGAGATGTTGCTTCAAAATTTAGATCAACACTAACGAGCATTCAAGACGATCTTCAAGAATAACAACCTTTATGCAACATGAGCTCAATGCATTATGTAATCTATGTTTTACTAGAACTTATTTTGTTATTCAATCGCTGAAATTGTCATTGTCAGAGATGATAACCTCAGCAAAGAAAGTATCTAGCTGTTCATCACTGTTTTGACCATAACAGCTGTAATTTGTCTTTTATAAATGCTGTTTTGGCTGAATTTGATCTCTAGACTGCAATTAATGTTACAGTATACTGTTTATTGGTTTGTGTGTTTAATATTGACTAGCAATCACATGCAACATGTGTGATGGAAATGCCGAAGGGGATGCATCTAAAAGTTTAAATTTGAGGGAGTGAAACATCAGGTCATTTCCTGATGCATGCCAGACATAGTTACCAAGACTTGCATTTGGAAACGCCTAATAGCGCAATCAATGTTTGAGGCATTGGAAAAAGAAGGGGGAAATTGTGCACGTCTAGGTTCTCCTTTGATCTTCTAGTGCATCCAAGGTTATAAAAAGGGAACATTTCAGTTTGAAGGTTATAATTCGATTGATTGGTTGGAAGATTGTAATCCAATTGATTAGTGTGAAGATTATAATCTATTGATGAGCTAGTGAATCTGAATGCATGGATGTCGATTGACGACAGTTGGAAGAGATGTCAACCCATATGTCAAGGCATGGGGACACATGTAGCCTACATCATCTAGTCGTTTGGAGAGTTGACCAATGCAATGTTTAACTATCGCATGCGAAGCAAAAAGGTGGGCAAGTCGAGGGAAGATGCAAACTCGGGTGATACCGTCAGTGGTGCGAGGAGATGCTAGATGTGAGCAAGTATGAATCGCAATACTCAATAGGGGATCCATGATGCAATACGATGTCAAGCTCGGGGGACTCTCAATGCAAAGACCAATGCCTGTTGATCCCGAAACCAATTGCAAATCCAATACAGATTGAAATCAAGGAATCAAGTCGAGCTTAGTGAAAGTAAAATCTATGATGTAAGCATGAAACCAATCAAAGCATAGGGAAGAGACGAGGCATTCATTTTACAAAGGGTCTGAGGAAGAGAACGGGTCAAGAAATATAACAAAAGGTACATTCCAAGGTGGAAGGTGGAACACAAGACCATTCCGTGGGACATCCTATCCTGAATGATAAGCTCTCCAAAATCGTTTAGGGGAGATAGGGTGGCCATTCCATGGTCTACAGAGGGTTAGTTATTTCCAACGCAGGTTGAATGATAACACTTTTTAATATACTAACTTTGATAGGTTGGTCTAGTTTTATATTTTTTAAATTTTTGAGAGGTGAAAATTTTGGAAATATATTTTGACATAGGTCTAAATGAGCTAGATTAAAATGGTTTCCATACCAAGGAGAGAATCTTTCGGGGCGGTGTGCTTATACGAGTAAATAATTGTTGAGTAACATGAATCAACCTAATCAAAAATAGTATCTAGCTTAAGAATAACGTTGTCTTTGCGTCCTTTTTACTCATATGGAGGGGTCGCTCAATTAGCGCCATTAACTTGTCCATCAATTCTATGGCACCAACAACTAAAAGAAATGGAAAATTTTGAGAAAATATGGGGGAAATGGGCTTCAGTATTTCTTTATTTTATTTTTTAAGGTCTCAAGGTTTTGGATTGGACGGTGTTTCATGTGTTAGATAAGATAAGATAAGATAATTATATTAAATGTCCAACGAGTGACCACAAAAGTAGGTCAATGGGACTGCACCATACAAAGCAAAGTCAAGCAACTGGGGGAACCCAAAAAGATCTCCAAGAACAACAAAAGAAGAGAAAAGAGAGTACAAAGAAGGTGAGGAGGTGGAGGGGAAGACCTCGACACCAACCCTCACAACTGTCATCCAAGGCCAGCGAAAGAAACTGGTGATATGCTTTGATGTCTGGTGTCAGGAACTAGAAGATGTCTGTGACGCCTAGGATCCATGGAAAGTCGAGCTCTCTGAGTGGGCTCGTGGACCGCTGCCTTTGATGAGAGGGGGCCTAGGCCGTGCTCGAGTCTGGATACCTCTGATCTAGGAAGAAGCTCCTCTAGTCCTGACAGATCTAATTTGAGAATCTCTCTGAGGATCGGGTCCCAGCTTGGTGCCCCCCGTCACCCAAGAGCGAGAACAAAGAAAGATGTGATCCATCGAGTGGTAGTCTCCCGGAAGGGGATGGAGGATCTCGTCGCGAAGCCTAAGAGTTTCTGTAGATAGAGAGCAAGATAACTCGATCATAATATCTTAAGAAGGTCGTGAACGTTGGGCGTTCACGGATGCATTTGAAGTGAAACCTCCTTCGATCTCATAGTAAGTTGGAAAAAAAAATGTGGGACTTTGTAATGTCCCATTTTCCAAACTAAGTTCGATTGCAAGACATTGAGCCCATTCCACTTCTTGTGGGCAAGAAGGAAGTGAGCAAGAGAAGTGATTGTCATGTTTTTCAGTTATTTTCATGAGTATTGCATTCTTCTTTAGTAGTTTTCCATACAAAGTCGATGCGGTTGGGTTAAAAAATGAAAAGCCAAAGGAAAAATAGAAGAAAGTATCCTTATGAGGTCAGTCCTAGTTTGGAAGCATTTTAATTGGTTTTGGCACCACAACAAGGTATAAAGAGGGGTCACTTAGCTCATTTGTGCATCATCGTCATCTTGTCAAAAATTAAGATTGCATGGTTTTTGGGCTGACTGCTCAACTGCTTCCACTTAAGGGCGAAAATCCTTTGGTGTGGCCAATAAGTTGGACGAAAACCTTCCTTGTTTGATTGAAGAAGAATGCTTTCCCAACCAAGCGTGTCAAGAGTGAGAAGCACCTTAGATTTAATCTTTGGCGATGGTTCTCCCACTTTTTGTTTTTACTACCCTTTATTGCCCCTTGTTTGCAACTACCTACTACCAATAAAATTTGCACCAACATCGGAACTATCGTAGGGCTTTAGAACTTATATGACCTTCCTAGCAGTAGCAAATTCTTCAATTGTCGTGTCAAGGCATTCTTCAGTCACATCAAGGAGCAAGTTGTGTCTGAATTTGGAGGTTTTTGCTTTTGTCTACCATAGCTGCTATGGTAAAACCAGAATTTTCAATAAATGAATACCTACTAAAACCGTCACTGCAGTTTACTGGAAATAGGATTCAGTCCTTGAATATTTGAGAATTCTCTAAACCCTACACTTGTGCTTCTCTCTAAAGCTAGTGCTGACACCATTTTTTTTGCTGAATTTTCCTGTGCTCTCAGAGGCAAAAATCTGAATTTTGTCAATATACTCTCCCCATGATGTAAAGGCAATTTCTCAGAGAATAAAAATGGAAGGAACTGGTCTGAAAAACAAGCTTTTATCTAATCGTACAGCACAAGAGTGCTAGCATTGAAGTCATATCGCAATGCGAGAGCTGACTCTATTGAACCGTATGACTGAATAGTATTTGACAAGAGGTTGTACAGCAATAGCTTAGCCTTGTACATTGTGCCCAAAAGTTGAACATATTTGGCCAAAGTGGGGCTGTGGGAATAGCAATTTGACAAGAGGCATACAGCAATTGTTGTACTCCTGCAAGGGCATATGGTTTCTAGACTATACGGTGAGGTCACACTTTTCTAGGAGTCCAGCAAGGGATGGCCTTATGGTTGCATTGAGCTTTTTTGGGCATACGAGTGGAGGAAGGGATGTACAAGAGTGAGACATCCAAGACATGAAATTTTTCTTTACATACAAGTGGTTGTACAACAAGGTGTAATGGAGGGCCATACAGTGCAAGTGTGTCTTCTAGTTAGACATATGATGCTTTTTCACTTGTTCCTTCACTTCGTAATCATCCTTCGCTTTTATTATTTTTAATTTCTTTCGATTAAATTTGGCCGTACCTATATTTTTCTACTATTGGGTCCTTCACTCATAGATAGACATCGATGTCAATCATGTTTATATTCTCAATTGTTGGCTAGATTTTCTGCATAGCACAAAACCTAGGCAATCATGAGATAAATCTCCCTCATTTACCGGTGAGGCTCCCGTGTCAGATTTGTCAATTAAAGTATGCTAATATCTAAATGGGGTTTTACTTTAACTACTCAGTTCATGAACCATAACTGAACAGTTCTGCAGCAAGTAAGCAGTTGTTTAAAGAAAGGAAATATTTATAGAAGAAGGAAATATATAAACACAGAGAAGAAATGGAGAAGATGTGCATCCCAATCAATAGATAGCAAAGTTGATTGCATGCACATAGAAGAAACCAATAGATATAAACACATAATTCTAAGCAAAGGTAGCTCTAGATCTAGATCTGAAATAACACAAAGTCTATTAAAAGATCTAAGATAAAAAGCAAGAAACACAATACACCGTGACACAAAGTTCTCCGGAAATCTGCTCCTGTATATTCCTTTGCTTCAAGTGGCTCTCAAGGGTTTCAGCACAAAGTCTGGAACACAAGGTTGTTGCTTACAAATTCTGATCATTAACCCGAAGGTTCTTCCTCTACTTATAGAATGTAGAGGGGCAATTACAAGTTGGAAGCTTTTAGTTGAACTGGCACATGTGGAAGTCGGAGGAAAGAAACAACTGGCAATCTCCATCCTGGAATTCCTCTTTGCATGACATGTATGATTTGCAACTGAAAATAGAACCTTCTATTTTGCACGTCCACCACCTATCTCCAAGTAGTTGACTTCTTCAAGTAATGGCTTTTAAGCCAATCACTTAAGTTTTATAATTTAATTGATCGCTCAATTACTTTGTCGGAGGAAAGAAGAAGGAAGAGGAAAGCTGCAATCTTGTCCTTTTTCATGTCTGCATGCAGTTGATTCTTTTGCCTTTGATTCTCACCAAACTGGATCTGGGAGCAAGCTGGAATTGGAAACGACTGAATCTGGAAACAACTGGATTTTGCCTTCTCCTTGTCTTCTCTTTTATCCTTGAAGTTTTTGCAGTTCTTCTCCAGTACATGCATCAATGCAATGTTTGTCGTAGATAACTCATCATCCTTATTTTTAATTGCATATGAGCAATTAAAAATTCTGGAAAGCACTCCGAATGAATGAAAATTCAATGAAGGCTTCAACTGGAAGATGGGAGCATTTGCACAAGATCTTGGAAGGAATTTTCCACGCACTGACTTCTTCACGGGCTGCATTCGAAACAAGAGGATGAAGCCTTTGTGCTGAAGCTTTTGCAATTATGAGATCTGGATCTGCGGATCTGCATATGGATTTGCATCTGCATTTGGATATGGATCTACACCTGCATAACAAACTCTGGCAACTGGGTTGTGGATGGAAAAGCTGCAGCTCGAATAATTCCACTGCTTTTAATCTGCACGCATGAGTGAAGTTTTTCTTGCACGCATGAGTGAAGTCTTTCCTGCTCTGGATCTGTCTATCAATTCAAAGAAAGGTTCCGAGCCTAGATCCGTGTCTCCAATATCTGCAAATTTAGAAGTGATGCATGACTCCGTTGTGCTTTCTTTTTCATCTTTCTTTGCCATAGCTTTGTCTATCTTTATCTAAACAATTCTTTTTCTTCTTATTTGACTGGAATTCTTCAAAATCGATGCGAGATATGCATAATCCTTGATTCGGAGGAAATATTCAATGTATTGGACATTGATATAAGTTCCTTTTCTTTATAAAAGCACTGTATATAACTCCTGCAATTAATTGGACAAAGATGGCAACCGGAGCATGCAGAGTGAATTTTAATCACAAAAATCAGCATAATTCAAGTCTGCTGCCCCAAAATTTGACGTTTAATTTGCATGCAAAGAGAGCATGAATCTTTCCAACTTCACCTGAGCACCTGTAATACTTATGCAAACAATTATGCAGACAAAAATCAACCTCCTTCAATGCATGCGCCAAAATTGGAAGCTTTTAGCCTTGGTTTCACCTTTGTCTGAGCAAAAATCCTCTTCAAATGGGGCGCACTTTTCCTCTGGCTGCAATTCTTTACCTATGAATTAATTAATTCACCCTTATGGCAGCCCATGCTTATATAACCCTCACAATTCTATAATTAATAATTGCCCTTCCTATTCCTGGCAATTAATTAATTAAAAATCATGTTTCTCTCTTTAAAAATAGCATGTTTAAGGACAACCATCCAATAAATTAAATTAATTCAATTTAATCATCCACTCTTCACTTCACTCAAGCTTCACAGTGTGCTTTGACCATAGCCACTGAAAATAGAATTTAATTTAATCAATTAATACTTTAAAAAGTATTTCCTTCTCATAAGGGGCTGCATTAAATAAATTAAATTTATTTAATTTTGGAATTCTATTTTTAAATTCCTTTTGTCCACTTCCCTTTGTTGACTTTTCCACAAGCCTAGGTGTCAAAATTGGGTGAATAAATATTAACAAATATTTATTTAATGCATTATTATTCACCCAAGGTGGGTCGCACTTTTTAGCATAATAGAATTCTATTTTTAAAAACACATGTTAATGGGAGTTTTTACCCTGCAAGTCAACCCCGGAAATCCCATGATCCACTTAAGTGATTTGACTTTGACAATGGGATTATTTACCCTGCATGGCAGGCAATAAAATCCCATGATTTCACTTAAGTCACTTTTCTTTTATTTCACCATGGGAATTTTTACCCTGCAAGGCAGGTAATAAATTCCCGTCTGCCTGTTGCCTCTAATTTTCCCACTGCAGCTTAAGTGACTTTTCCATCATGGGAAAAAGTACCTGCAAGGCAGGCAATAAAATCCCACCTGCCTGCTACTTCTATTTTCCCATGATCCACTTAAATCCTTTGTTTTCCAAAAATGCACCCAACCCCGCAGGGGCTTTTTAGTGCACGACTTCGCCTTTTCCCAGTGAACCGGACCTCCGATGGCAACTTCCTTCTGGCACAATGTGCGTATGTGATCTCCGAATACTCCAGGCCAAGAATCGGGCTAACCCGAGCAAAGGAATTGATCTAGAGAAATTTCACAGAAAACAAAACGGGAAAACACAAAAACACGAAAAATTGCCAAAAGTCACAAATAAAGCCCAAAACTTATTTTTAGTTAAAACCCTTCTGGTATATAGGAATAATGATATGTTCGATCACAACAGGGTTAAAACGGAGCGCAAATTGCCTCAAATGGGGCTCAAAATAATTAAATACAAATTTCACAGACAAATCCCGACGACAAAATATAACAATTTTGGGGCATATCCGGGTATTTGGCGAATGGCTAATATGGCTCTTTGAGAATATCTTGATGCAATACAAGAACTTTCTCGCAATAAAAACACAAAACGACCCATTATTTTAAAAGCACGAAAAATTTCGGATAGAGTAGTCACACATTTCGGGATGAAATCGGGGACACCAATTACTGAGAGTTGATTGCATGCACATAAAGGGAACTAATAGATATTAACACACGAATTATAAGCAAAGGCATCTTTTAGATCTAGATCTATAATAACACAAAGTTTATAAGTAGATCTAAGACAAAAAGCTAGAAACAAAATACACCGTGACTCAAAGTTCTCCAGAAATCTGCTCCTTTCTATTCCTTTGCTTCAAATAGCTATCACGGACTTCAGCACAAAGTCTGGAACACAAAAATGTTGCTTACAAATTCTCGATCATTAACCCAAAGGTTCTTCCTCTACTTATAGGAGGTAGAAGAGAAATTACAAATGGGAAACTTAACTAAACTAGAACATAAACAAGAAGTAAAGATAACATCTGGCAATCATCTTCCTTTAATTCCTCTCCAAGTGACATGCATCCAGATCTATAGTCAAAATTATACACATCTGTCACTTAACTTATAGAATCGTTCCACATAACTTAAAGTAATGGTTTTAAAACCAACAACTTTAAGATTTTACAATTACATCCGGGAACGTGGAAAATAAAAGAAGAAAGAGTAGAAGAAGAAAGATTCACCAGCTGTAACATCTACATCTTTTGTTTTGATATTGAATATACTTGTCGAACATGTAATTCAAAGCAATTTCCCATCTGCTTTAGCCATGACTTCTTTTTTGCCGTCCCGAATTGCAATAAGCCTTCGTTCAAAACCCCGATGCACACTTCCACATCCTTCAAGCTAGGCCCGAACTTCTCAATATCTTACTTCTGCAGTGTTACCACGACTTTTCACTAATAGAATCCGTCGTGAAAGGCTTAACACTCCATCAATTCTCTCTTATACCATCGAAGAGATCCCTCTAGGGAATCATGCACTTTCCTACGAATGGTCCTTGTGTATGAAGAAACGTTCCCAACCACTTCCTCATTGGTGAAAGCAATGACATTGTCTAGTAAAGATGATGCTATACTCTCAAGTGTCTGCATCCTTTTTAGCATGATTCTGAAAATCTCCAAGCGGAAGGATACTGCAAATTCAAGTTGCTTCCCCTTCTCAACTGATCAATCGGGCACAATTCATTCCACAATCAACACCTCCCTCGGCAGTTTATTTATTTCGACCAAAGTACTCAGGTTACTTTTAGCTACTGTGCTCATGTCTATCGTGCTCATCACCAGTTGCTTGCTTGAATTTTGATGTATCCTTCATAACCTTTAGACGGGTTGGCACCTCTCCCGAGTTGTCTAAAGCTTTGAGCGAATGATTAGACTCTTCCATTCATTGATAGCTTTAACCTGGTTACCTGCATCTTCCACTTCCTGCATCAGATGATCACTCACCTGCTTATGTGCTGAAATGGGCTGAGCGGGAGATTTGACAACTTTGGCAATAATCTCACACAACTGAGACACCCGCTTCTGAAGTTCAACTTTCTCCGCCTTTTCTTATTCAAACCTAAGGAATAAAGCATCTATCAATGTCTGCATGTCTTTGCTTGAATCCTTCACGTGGTGGCTTGACCTATGGGTACTCAATCATGTTATATCCTTCTTAGTGAGCTCATCCTTCTTCTTCCCTTCGCATTTGCAGTGACATTTCAACGAACTTCTACCCCGACTCCTCAATAATCAACCTTGAAGTCACCTTAACAACTTTAGGTTTTCTGTCTTTTCCGCCCAAACTCAAGAGCAGCTGCAAGTCATGTTCCTCCAAGTTGATCTCCTCTCTAGCCTTTGGGACCAACTGTGAAGCCAACCATTCTGAGAAATTACTTCTCGGAGAATGAGAAGTTGCCGAGTGTACCACCATCTCACGCTCTGATTCCTCTCCATCCGAAACTGCTATAGTGTCATGGCTACCATCCTCTGTATTGTCCAAAGACAAAGCTCTTTCAAATTCTGTCATCTACAACTTCAATTTCTTCGAGACTAGGTCTTTGAACGGAGTGGCTAAGGAGAAAAGACGAATGTTGTCGGATTCAACGGAGGAATGGCAATATCTTGCTGAGGTGCGACAGTCGGTGAAGTACTTGATGTTGGAGAGGTCGGAACTAACACCATAGCAGTAGAAGTGATCTTCTCCCTTGAATAAGACTTTTTGTGCACTTCAATCTTTTCAGGCCTTCTGCTGCTTTCTCCCTCGTGCTTTCTTTTGAGGGAATCTCTTGTGCTGAGGTTGCCTGTGATCTGATTCATCAATGCTTCATCAAGGCAATATCCCTTTGTCAATAAATTTGAAGTATTGACTAGAAGCGGACAGATGACCTTTCTTTGATCGTATGGCGACCACTTATGCTCTCCTAAAGTACACTCTATCTCCTCCCATCGATGGTATGCATCAAGTAACACAGCCCATCATCTTTAAAATCCGCAGTATTTGTGCTAATCCAAAGTCAAACACTTGCCGTCTAATAACTTTGTGAAATCTTTCTTTCTAACTTTGTACTCACTTCTGCACTTCATCCAGAAATCTTCCAATGAAGGCACATGCACGTACTCTTGGGAGATTGTCTTCCTTACCACCCCATATGGATCAAAGTTGAGCCGTCTTTGCTGGAAGAACTCTTTCTCGTATTCAAAGAACATCTCTGCTTCATTCCTCGGGCATTATGAATGCTCTGCAGCGGTGTAATAGCCCACCGTGATCGGGAAGAAGCACAGTAGACTTGTCTGCTTTCGACCTTGTAGGTCATGCATCTCCACAAGTTGTTTGCTCAACTCCATGATGACCAATTTGTTACTTGGATATCTAGGCAACTTGACTGGTTCTCCTGAAAAGTTGGTGACCCTGAGGTATGTAAAGTCCATGGCAAATGGATGAAGCTACTTGTAAATCTTGAACACATCTTCCCAAGCTTCCTTGTTTACCAACTGTTGACCTTTAGATCGTCGTTCACCTCTGAAATGAATCCGCGATGAAGAATCCATCGTTGACCACCTTGTAATCTTTATCAGTGCATGCGGGCACGATGAAAAATACGGATAGCACTCAAAAATAGGATCCTTAGAGAGCACACCACGTCTATTCACTTGAGAAGTGCCCTGTGAAGTTCTTACACATATACCAAATACGAAGTCATTTTGAAGTTGTAAGTCCGCCTCACATTCTAGAGCTGCTCATCGATGTTGTCACTAATGATTTCCGACCAATTGATTATAGAATCTCGCTTCGTTGATTTCAATGGTCTTGATGAAGGCATACATCCATGAGCGGAAGTTGTAGAGCGTTAGCTTCGCCATTTATCCCGCATAGCTACTTTGGTAATGCCATCCACCTCTTGTGCAAGATTGGATAGTGGAAGAGTTCTCGGGAACTTGGATAGAGATCCGGGCTTCTTCATGTACACTGTTGTTCATTATGCCCACACAAATAACTTTATGCTTTTCCCATCTATTGTCGGCATCCAAGGTATGCTTAATAGTAGTCACCACCGCAAGTCTTTAGAATCTTCAGCAATAATTGATGAACTGCATCCATCCGGATTATTGTCTTCCAAAAGATCTCGGATTGATCTAGATAGTGGATGGTAAAACCTAGCACACTCCATGACGAATTCGACAACCGGGTTGTGAATGGGAATCTTTGAAGCTCGAATGATTCCACTGCTTTTGATCATCGCATGCGTGAGAGAAGTCTTTCCACCCTAGATCTGTCAAATCAATTCGGAAAGAGGTTTTGGACCTAGATCTATGTCTCCAATGTCAGCAAACCTAGAAGTAATGCATTATTTTGCCGAGATTTCTCTTTCATCTCGCTTTGCCATGGCTGAATCTATCTTTGTCTGAGAAACTCTTTTTCTCTTTATTCGGCCGAAATTCTTTACAACAGGTACAAATCTGGGAACTTCTTCAGATTCCGAGGATATATTCAATGTATCTGACATTGATTTAAGCTCTCTTTCAATGATAAAAGCACCTTTAATGAATTCCTCGCAATTAATTCAAACAAAGACGGCAATTTGGAACATGAACACTTGATTTTAATCATAAAAATCTGCATATATAAAACCTGCTGCCCCAAAATTTCAGGTTTTGTTTGCATACAAAGCAAGCATGAATTTTGTCCACTTCACTGAGCACTGTACCACTATGTAGACAATTAACAAGACTTAAATCAAGCTTCTTCAAACCTAGGCGCCAAACTTTGAAGCTTTCCGGTAAAGAAAAACATAGTAGGAAAACTCATTTGCAAAACCAAAAACTCGCTGACCCCAAAAAAAAACTCGCCAATACTGAGAATACTCGTGAACTTAAAAATACTCAATTTTTTTAAAAACATAAATTTTAAGAAACACATAGCTACAAAATGTATCAAATGAGCCCATAAAATGTTGGAGAAGTGTTTTCTATTAGATTTGAATACAAATACAATACAAAATCGCATCATCATGCGAATACGACAACCGGTGATAAGTAATATGAATTTATGATGATTGACATTGAAAAATATCATCATAAATTTCATATCTACGCAAGTTACAATATACAATAAATTACATTTTCCTCTTCCCCAATCTAGAGAAAATTGGGGAGAGGGTCTAGTGCCTCTACTAGTCCCACACTCACCGCTGCGTCTCCACGCTCCTCCTGAAAGGCACGAATCGACTCGATCATGAACTAGATGGTGGTGTTGGTGGCTCCTCTGCTGCATGTTGGAGATCACCTCCAAAGATGTCATCCAATCCAATATCTCCTCGAGTCCTGCTAGTGCTTCTCCCTCCATAGCTTCCCTCTCAAAAGAAGCAATCTCGTCCTCGTGAATGCAGGGTTTTCCTCTTCTTGCCCAGTCCACTCACTGTATGGATCTATCTCATCCAAATCAATGAGCTCCTCTCGATGTGGCCTCAACTTTTTTGTGCGGCCGAGATTATATTGCACAAAACCAAGTCGTTGAATCGAGTCTTTTTGAGTCAACTTGTTGCACTTCTTCGTGTGAATGGCCTCAAACAAACTCCGGTTGCCTTCACATCCGTAAGCGCTACAAGGTTGAGATAGAATTTTAAGGCTAACTTTTGAAAATTTGGGGTATTCCTCCCCCAATCCTCCCACCAAGAACCTACAAACATTTAACAAGATAATCAAAAATTTATAATTAATTAATAAAATCAAATATGTAACTAATAAGTAACTTGGTAAACATTCTAATTTTTATTACCTGGTGACTGTGTGGTTCTCCCTCGAATAGCTAGCACCGAAGAAAAGAGTCTCCCCTACCATGTTTGTAACTCTGCAGCTCTAAAATGACGAGGTCCCTTGTCTCAACATCTGGTATCATCCTCTCAATACATGTTGAAAGGCCCTCCATAACCTCTCCGTTCACATCTGTGAAGCCGTCGGAGTAGAAATACTTGGGGTTGAGGTAGTACCCACTGCATGAATAGGTTGGTGGAGTTGATTGTTCCACCTCCGATCAATAATCTCCCAAAAGGGACCATATCTAACGATATCCCCCCGTAATAGTTTTGGATAGACTCTTTGGCCCTATCCATGGCCTCATATATAAACCCCATGGGGTTTTGCTCCCCATCAACCAAACGCAAAACTCTCACCAATGGCTCTGACACCTACACACAAATTAAAATGTAAGATTGCAAACTTACAAGTTACAATACATATTAGAAATAAAATAAAAAAGTGAAAAGTAGAAAATATATTTAATATTAATAATTTAACAAATTAAAATAAAGGAATGAAATATAAATCGAAGTTTGAAATTACCTTGATGATCTCTATAGCTCTCTTTGCAAAGATATCATCAAAAACTATCTTTAATGCAACCCTCTCTCCGTCACTTTCTTTGAATATCAGAGTCTAGCCATGCTTGACTCACAAACATTTGTTTCAAAGATGTCAACAAACTAGAAATACTTTGCAACGTCAAGAAGTTAGTTGCAAACCTTGTGACACCGGCTCGAACAAGTTCTTTCCCCTTTGTGTGTACTCTCATCAAGCTCAGAACCCAAGGGTGATTGTATATGTACTTCGTTATAGATCTTGCATCTTCTACAACCGGCCTCACCCAATCAATTTTGCCTGTCCTCCAAAAGAAGGTCAATGCAATGAGCTGCACAAGGAGTCCAAAAGAGTGATGGATGTCTCTCCTGCAATAGTCTCCCAGCTGCCACATATGCTGCTGCATTATCTGTGACAACTTGCACAACATTCTGTACACCAACCTCTAATACAACTGTCTCTAACATAACACTCAAATTTTCTGCATTTTTATTATGTTAGAGGCATCAATAGATTTTAAAAACACCATCTCACCGTTTGAAAGCCGCTAAAAATTAACAAGGGTGCGGTTCCTTCCATCCGTCCACCCATCTCGAAAGAATGGTGCATCCGAATTTTTCCATTGTTTCTTGTGCTCTTTCTAACATGGTAGTGGCATCTGCAATCGCACCTCAAGTAATTTCCCGCTCAAATCTTTTTAGAGGGTGTTTGTACTTTCCTACAACCACAACGCCGTTACCAAGTACTCCCAAGATGGGCTCTTTTCGCCACATCGAATGGCGAGTTGTAGTACCAAAATTTAATGCACAAGCTTTATCCACTTCCTCGCATATCTTTGTTCCGAATGTACCTTCCAATGAAGGTTGTGCTCAGTGTGTTCCTTGCCAAAAAAAACTCGGTATGCCTTTGCTCGAACTCGATGAAGATGTGCCTCTTCCGGCTCTTCCTCTTCGTATCGTGGACCACAAATAGAGCCCACAGTTGTTGCCTCATCATCGTCTAAATTCTCTTCCATTGCAGCCCTGTGTCTAATAGCTTCTCTATGGCTGCCTTTCACCTTTTGTTCTCTAGTTTTTTCTCCTCTAACTCTGCCACTGCTACTTTTAATCTCTCACATTGCCTCTTCGACACGTTGGGGCAAACTATAACATCTCGGCAAGAGAATAGTTGAAGGTGATATTTCAAATGATTGATGCCTCCATTCATTTTCTTGTTACATGTAAAGTGCAAAAATTTCACCTCCAAGTTCCACGTCAAAGATACTTCCATGTTATACATGGAACGGGCATTCGAGGAACGGTCCTCCATAGTGATTCGGATGCCAAACTCCATGCCGAGCTCGATGCCATTGTTAAGCTCTAATCTTGACACAATGCACATTTAAAAATTAGAAAACGTAAACTTAATTTAATTTTAAAAACAAAATAATAACAAATTTGCATAAGTAAAAAAAATACATTACAAGCATTCAATTTTACATTACATGTATTTAGAATTACACAACGAATCGATTACAATACACATACATAAAATTTAACTAATTTACAATGAATTTGCATTAATTAAAAAAAAATACATACCTCTTCTCCAAAGCCGCAAATGAGTATAAAAAAATTACAAGCATTCAATTTTACATTACATGTATTTAGAATTACACAACGAATCGATTCATGACACACATACATAAAATTTAACTAATTTACAATGAATTTGCGTTAAAATAAAATAAAATTACATACCTCTGGTAAATGTGAGTATAAAAAAGTAAAAGCATTTGATTTTACATTACATGTATTTAGAATCACAATAGGAATCTATAAAACCTAAATAATATACTCAAAATTTGGAAAAACTTTAAAGAATTAAAAAAAAAAAAAAACCCACCTCCAAATGCAAATCTCCAAATTCTCTCCTCGAATTCGCTCCAAAATTCACTCAACACAAGCAATGCAAGCTCAAATGGTTGTGTGGTGAGTGACAATGAGGAGAGAGGGGCCTTAAAAAGAGCCAAAACCGCGTAAAAACAGTGTTTTTTGCCTTTGAAATCCGTGTTTCTGCGTCTAAGCGAGTTTTTTGGCGAATATTTCAATCAAGCTTTAACCGTTTTTACTATTTTTGGCGAGTTTTCCATCTATGGTGAAAATACCTTCCTCTCGAGCAAAATTCCTCCTTTGGCCGTCAAAATTGCCTGGTTGCACTTCCTTGCTAAAAGAATTAATTACTTCATTAATATGGCAACCCATGCTTACATAACTTTCATCATTTTATAATTAATTATTGCCTCTCCTATTCCTGGCAATTAATTAATTAATAAACATGTTTTTCTCTTCAATTTGGGTGCCTATTTTGTGCATGCTCATGGCTGTCATTAAATAAATTAAATTTATTTAATTTTAGATTTCTACTTCCAGTCTACTTTGACTTCACACTATGCTTTGACCTCATGCACCAAAAATAGGAATTAATTCCATCAATTAATACTTTAAAAAGTATTATTTCTCCTCTAGATGGGTCACACTTTTTTGCATGAGAGAGGGCTGCATTAAATAAATTAAATTTATTTAATTTTAGAATTTTATTTCCAATTTCCTTTATCCTCTTCTCCTGTGTTGACTTTTCCTCATGCTTGGCGCCAATTTTGGAAATAGAATTAATTAATAAATGCAATTAAAGCTATCCTTCTATTCCAAAAGGGGTCGCACTTTTTGACATGGCTAATTTCTATTTTTAAAAGTCAATTTCCAATGGGATTATTCACCCTACACCGCAGCTCCAAAAATCCCATGATCCACTTAAGTTGGTTGACTTTTCTAATGGGATTTTTTAACTTGCAAGGCTAAGAAATTCCCATCAATGCCTTAAGTGATTTTCTTTTATTTGACAATGGGAATTTTCACCTGTAAGGCGGTAAGAAATTTCAGCCACGCTTTGCCTCTAATTTTCCCATTATGACTTAAGTGGCTTTGCTTCCATGGGAAAAAGTACCCTGCCAAGCAGGTACAAAATTCCCACTTGCCTGCTGCTACCAAAAATCCCATTGTAGCTTAAAACCTTCCTTTCCCAAAAATGCGACCTGCCCAAAAGAGGCCTTTTCTGTGCACGACTTCGTCTTTTTAGAGAGAACCAGACCTCCTGTGGCAAATTCCTTCTGGCATGACGTCTCGTAGATGATCTCCAAATACTCCAGGCAAGAAAACAGATTGAACCGGCAAAGGAATTGACCTAGAGAAATTTCACAGAAAACAAAACGAGAAAAATACCAAAAACGCAAAACGTTGCCAGAAGTCACAGATAAAGCCCAGGATTCATTCCTGGTGGAAACCCTACTGGTATATGGGAATATTGACATGTAAAACCTCAACAGGGTTAAACCGAGCACAATTTACCTCAAACGGGGCTTAAAATAATTAAATAAAAATTTCCCGCAAGCAAACCCCAACGACAGAATATAACGAGTTTGGGCATCTAGGTATTTGTCGAAATTGGCTTATATGACTCTCTGGGAATATCCTGACACAAAACAGACACTTTCTGGCAATTAGAACACAAAATGACCCATTATTTTAAAAGTACGAATTTTTTTACATGGGGTAGTCTCAGATTTCAGGGTGAAATTTGGGGACACCAAAATCATTTGCATAAATCATCGCCATCATCAATTCAGAGGCTAGAAATAGACAATCAATGACTGGAAATCTTCTTGAAAGATCCCAAACCCCTTTTTCCCGAATACTTTTTTTTAATATATATTGCTCTAACTCAAATCAAACGGAAAACATCACAAGGATCCATAAACACCATACTTAAACTCGCATAGATAAATTAAATAAAACAAACCCCACAAACCGGGTGAATACAGAAAATGCGCTAGGGTTTAACAGGCAGATTTCCTCATAAACAATTCAGCCGTGTATTTAATAATGATTTTTGATGCTAAATATTACGGCAATACAATTATAAATCTGTAGATAGATTAATAATAAAGATTGTCCCAAAACCCACTGTAAATGATTCAAACCAAATCGATTTGATATATAACTGATGTTGGAAATTACAATAATTATCTATCATGAAAAATACCTCAAATACTACATAAAACAACTGTAGAATAAGTCGCCCCACTCTAGAAGTCTGTATGCCCACTTCTACAATTTATTTCTCTTTAAACTCTTTGGAATGACAAAACTCCTAAATACAATGAAGATCCCTGAATGGAAGCTTCTCTCACTGCTCCTGGGGTTTCCGTCCGCAAGAGGAATAATCCAGAGGGTTTCCGTCCTTGGATTTTGTCTGCAAAAGCTCAAAGCTAACTGCCGGGAGAAAATAATAATAATCTGAATGCCCTTTCCCCAAGTCACATTTTTCCCTTATAGCCAAAAAACCCTCCAAAGAAACAAGTCGCACTTTTTCCAAATCAGCATAATTAATTTTTAATTAATTATTTCCTTTTCCAACCAAGTCGCATTTTTGGCTTATTTGACCCTTCCCCAAGGCAAGTCGCATTTTTTGCCTAGGAAGGCACATTAAATAATTTATTAATTTATTTAAATGCACTTTCCTAAGTCAAAGTCACTTAAACAGTCTATTAATTAATTATGTGTTTTAATGATATTTTACTTTATTTTGAGCACAATATAATAAAATTAATAAACCGAAGTCACCCTTGAAAACACCCTTTGGCCGTCAGGTAGACAAAACGGGCCAAAGGTCTTCGACCGAACTCTTCGAGAAAGAGGGACATTACACTTCTCACAACAGTGATAATCAATATATCTCTGTTGAGACCCTGAAAAATCAGCAACCTTGTGACTGAAAACACTTGTAGGGCTGTAATTGGTATAGTGCAGCAGCTGGAATCTGTGATGACAACAGTCCTAAGGCTGGAAAGTCTGATAATGGCAGCCCCTGGTTTGTTTCCTTTGCCATATAACCATAATTGGCTATTACTACCCTTGATAGATCTCGAGATATCACCCGAACCCATACTCTTATGTGTAGACAACCTTGAGTGAAAGGATATACTTCTTCCATATGATGTGCTTTGAATTCTAGATAAATGGCAAAGAAGTATGAATACTCATTTAGCCTATCCACAACAACATAAATGCAGTCTCTACCATGTACCTTGGGAAGACTTGTGATGAAGTCCATGAACATACTTTTCCAATCTTGATGGGGAATAAGCAATGGCTGCAACCAACTTACTGGGAAGACATGCTCTACTTCATTTTGCTGGTAGGTGATGTACTCCCTAATGTGTTTGAGATCCTTTCTGAGAAGTCCCTTTAGCTATGACTACTCTTAATGATTCCTCGAGATACTTCCAAGCACCATATCTTTTCCTTTAGATGTAAACTTTAGCTCCTTAGATTTGTGATTCTGTACTAACTCGCCAATGGAATGCAACCCTTCTATCTCCATAACCATGTTAGTTCTTATAACATAAAATTCATTCCATACCTTATTCTCACCCATGGTTATATTAAGTTGTCTACTTATCCAAGTGCATGGAATGGTGAATCTATCTAGAACTATGATATTAAAGCCATCAAACATTTCAGCCTTCATGTGTTTCTCAATATCTTCTTTTTGTAGCTCTTTGTTTATAACACCAGATCCCACATGAACGATCTTGGATTTGAGAGAAAAGATCCTCTTTCCATTTTGTACTCTTCATCTTTTCACCAATCTCTTGGTACTTCCCATGATGACAAGAGTCTTGCCACAAACTTCTGCTAAAATCAACACTTTCATGCTTCTTGCTATAATCATGAAGATAATCAAATTGCTTACCATTAGTCGCTGATCTGAAAATTCCAGCAAGCTGAAAACCAACATTAGTATCCGGTGAGGCCCTTTTCTCATGTGCATGCCTCTCAACAAGGTCTTCCTGGAACTCCACCTCATAAACTTCTTGATTTGAAACATTCCTTCCATATTCTGAGTTGTCATAAGAATGATCCAAAAGCTTTTCTTCTTTCAATGCCTTAGGGAAATTTGCATCAACTCTACTATATTGAAGACTCGGAAATTTGGCATTAACCAAAAAATCCTCTCCAAATTCTTGCAAATCTGATTTTCCTTCATGCTCCACCCTTACAATTGGAGAATTCTTTCCCTTAATTTTTGTAGGTGTTGTTTTGCTTGATTGGCTATCAACTTAGCTTCCTTAGCTCTTCTTAGCCATTCATCACACCTTTTTGGGTCCTCATTACATCCTCTGCGCTTGTTTGCAATGTGGTTAGTTTCTTTTCAACCACATTCTCTGGTTCCTTTTCAAATAAGATCTCCTTACCTTTGACTTGCATGTTGAATTCCTTTTGCTCCTTTGTAGATTTTGAGGCTCAAATTTTGACCTTTCCATCTTCTTTATTTCTATCCATGACTTTAGATCCTTCTGATATTCTTGCATAGCTTGTAACATCTCTAACATGGATTCTTGCATTGTCCTCATGATTCAAAGATCGGCGACAACACACGGCTCGATACCACTTGTAATTTTTAAATAATTCTAGAATCACCGAAAACCATAGAGCGAGGTGGTCTCGATACCACTATGATATCCCTTAATTGGAAAAATTAGAAAATTCTGAAAATTCACAAAAGCCCTTATTACTAGAAATAAAATACTTTGGAATTACCCTTAATTTCTGAATTTCTAAACAACACAATTTATGGCAGCAACCCAGAATTTTATTTTATTTTATTTGCAAACAGCCAAGTACAATTTAGAGAATTTTTCCACATTGAAACCCTAGCTGGATTTACAATTTATTTTTCAAAAATAGAAGCCCTAGCTAATTAACTAAAAACCACAAAAAACCAACCTGATGACATCAGCCCTAGAATGCCCCCAAAAATATGAAGTCAACCTTCAAAAAGTGATGCCCTAAATGAGATCTCAGAATATAATGATGCGTTAACTAAAATCTATAAATTTGATGATGCCCTAGCTGAAATCAGAAATCTAATGGTGCATAAATCTAATAGTGCCCTACCTGAAATTTGTAAATCTCTGACGAGAATGCACACAAATGTAACTCCCAGATGGAGTCACCACTAAAGATTGGAGGATTTTCGTCCTCAAATGTAATGTCTCTTTCTCAGCGCTAGTCCTCTTGGAAGACCTTGAGCCCATTCCACTTCCCATGGGCAAAAAAGAAATGAGCAAGGGGAGTTAATGTCATGTTTTTCAGTTATTTTCATGAGCATTGCATTCTTTTTTAGTAGTTTTCTAAGTATAGTCAGGTCGGTTGGGCAAAGGAGAAAAGACAAATGAAAAATAGAAGAGAAAAGGAACTAGTATGAGGTCAGTCCTCTTTAGAGGCATTCTAATTGATCTTTGGCGCCACATCAAGCTATAAAAAGGGGGTTGCTTGGCTTGGAAGAGGTTATGCATCTTTTGGAAATTATTTCTCTTGGAGTTGGAGCATGTTTGCTTTCTCTCTCTTCCATTGAGGACAAAAACCCTCTTGGAAAACCTATTGAGAATGAAACCTCTCAATAGTGGGTTGGTTTGAGGACGAAACCCCTCAAGCTTGCAACAAGGTGATCTCATAAGGAGTTATTTTCAGTTTTGAAGGCATTTCCAGCCCTCTCCTAGGGTGGCGACTTGCCCTAAGGTGGCATTTGGGGTCTTCTAGGGCACAAAAACATCAAACTCAACCATCATTGTGTTTCTCCTATTTTTAGCAGTTGGAATCTACATTTGGACTTCAATTTGGGGCTTGGAATCCTTCATTTCCAGCCATCTTTGTAAGGGTGTTCACTTGTTATTAAATTTAATTAAATAAATTTCAGTTGGGGTTTGAAGGCTTATTTCTTGGTTTATATTTGTTCTAAAATATTTTTAAGGTTCCCTACATGCTTTGGATTGTGTAAATGATGCATTTTTGGAGAGATATTGCATTTTCCTTGTTGCTGTTATAAAAATCAAATTGTTGTACCTTGTCATAAATTTCAATTGGTTGTCATAATTTTCAGTTTACTATCTATTGGGGTTTGTGCAATTTCCCTTTGTTTCAATTAGAGCCCAGAAAGGGGCATTACAGTGGTATCAAAGCAAAGATCTTCCCAGCCTGAGGGTATTCATGCAAGACGGTGACAAAGGATACATCTACTATCAAAGGAGAGAGAAGAAAAATCAAATCAGTTATTTGAAGAGCCTAACATGGCCAACCAAGGTTCCCAAGAGGCCAAGATCGATAGACTTATTGAAGGGCAAGAAAGGTTGGCGGACACAATGGATTTGCTAGCCCTAACCCTACAAAAACTTCATGAGCCAAGGCTTCACAATGGCGAGGGCAGCTCATCAAGGGTTCACAATGTAAGGCAACCCCAAGGGTCGAATTTTGGATCAGCTACTAGGCCTACCTTCCTCCCAAGGGAAGAAGTCATTCCGGAGGTGGATACATGGCATTCAGTAGGGCACAATATTGCGGCCAACTATGAAGAATATAGGGCTCTTCCAAATGAGATCCGTGATGTTATTTCACTTGCCGAATTCATAGGAGTAAGCAAGGGTAGGTCAAGGCCGAGCCTAGACCTCAAGTGCCACAGAGGGATCTTCAAAATGCTTTGGGAAAGTGACACTCTCCACATTTGATGGTTCCAACAAGGGGACACCCATGCTTGGATACAAAAGTTGGATACTTATCTATCATTGAGGCCTATGACGGAGGATGAAGCAATCAAGTTTACAACCCTTCATCTTGAAGGAATTACACACGAATGGTGTACCATGGATTGGTCACACAAGGGCACAATCTCCTCCACTTTGCTAAGTTTTTTAGGAGGATCATTGGGAGATTTAACAGGGTTGATCCAGAGGTTCACTTTCGGGAGCTAGCACAGTTGAAACAACAAGGCGCGGTAGAAGACTATGTCACTTTGAATTTCAAAGACTTTCAAATGATGATTCCGGATGTGATAGAGAGGAGACTTGTTGTTTTATTCATCGAGGGTTTGGCTGAACCACCCAAGGATTTGGTAAGAGCATTTGATCATTTATCTCTCCACGAGGCAATAAAGAAATCTTTGGATCTGGAAGGTGTTGCTCCAAGGGCAGCAGCATTCAACAAGCAGCCAAAAGGACCTTGAGGACAGCTAAAAATATCTTTGGACCAGCCAAAGAGACCCTTTCAACAAGCACCAATAATAGCCAAGGAGCTATCCAAAACAATCAAGCGGTGGAGTCACGAAATGAGCTAAGAAGGAAAAACTTGTGCTTCTCTTGCAAGGATCCATGGTCTCCCAGTCATCATTGCCTAGGTAAGGGTCGTGTATTATATTGAGGTATTTTCAAATTGTGAAGAAGAAGAGGAAGTGGGTGTTGAAGAGGCAACACAAAATCATGATCCGAAAGAAGATCTGGAAAGCTTGGACAGCACTCTTGCCACCTTGTTCGGTGCTCCTAGATATCATCCATTCCGGGTGAGAGGTGACCTACAAGGGAAAAGAGTCACAGGTCTTGATTGATAGTGGAGCTACTCACAATTTCATTGATGAGAGCTTGGTGAAAAGATTGAAGTTGAGGGCTGAAAATTTCAAGGGTTTCAATGTTACGGTAGCGGATGGCTTCTCCATCCCATGCACTAGAAGGATACCGCAGCTCATGCTCTCTTTGGGAAGGCACGAAGTAAAGGATGATTTCTATGTCATCGGAATTGGTGAAACCAATTTGGTGTTAGGGGTTCAATGGCTACATTCATTGGGTGAATTTACCCAAAACTACCAAAGCATGGAGCTGAAATTCAAGGTGGGTGACAAGGAGGTGATACTACAAGGTATGAAGAGTGGAACTCCTCAAATTGTGATAGCTAAGAGCATGGAGAGAGACTTCAAGAGGAGGCAGGTCGCATGGGCAGCACATTGCTTGGTAAGGTCTACTTCTTCATTTGCAATACAACAATCTTATCATGAGGATATTCAGCCCATTATTGATAGGCATGCTAAAGTTTTCGATAACCTACCTCATGGGCCACCACATAGAGGATTTCAGCATGTTATTGAGTTAGAACCAGGTACCAAACCGGTAATAACTACTCCTTACCGCCATCCAAGGGTCTACAAGGAAGAAATTGAAAGAACAATCAAAGAATTGCTGGAAATGGGACTCATTAGGCCTAGTTCCAGCCCTTTTGCTTCTTCGGTAGTACTTGTTAAGAAAAAGGATGGTACCTTGAGGATGTGTGTGGACTATCGGTTGTTGAACAAGAAGACAATCAAGAATAGGTACCCAATTCCAAGGATTGATGAGCTGATTGATGAATTACATGGGGCGGTTTTCTTCTCCAAGATTGATTTAAGGTCCGGGTATCATCAAATCCGAGTAAGAGAGGAGGATGTTCACAAGACAGCCTTTAGGTGTCATTTTGGGCACTTCGAGTTTCTTGTCATGCCATTTGGGTTAACCAATGCCCCGCCACTTTCCAATCATGCATGAATCATGTTTTTGGTAAGCATTTAAGAAAGTTTGTTCTAGTGTTCTTTGATGATATTTTGGTATATAGTAAAACATGGGAAGAACACTTGAGACACTTGGATATGGTGCTGGAAATTTTGGAACAGCAGGCTCTCTTTGCAAAAAAATCCAAGTGTGAGTTTGGAATGGATGAAATTTTGTATTTAGGACATGTCATCAATGCCCAAGGTGTCCATATGGATCAACAAAAGGTTCAAACCATATTGGATTGGCCTCCTACCACCATCACACAATTGAGAGGGTTCATTGGTCTTTGTAGTTACTACTGGAGATTTGTCAAGGGATTCTCACAACTTGCTGCCCCCTTGACTGATTTGACAAAGAAAGGAGCATTCAGCTGGATGGAATCAGCCCATACATCATTTGAAAGGTTTAAAGAAGCCATAATGCCCATACTTGCTGTTCCAAACTTTTCTATTCCTTTTGTGCTAGAATGTGATGCATCCGGAGAAGGAATGGGGTTGTTTTGATGCAAAATAAGCATCCTATTGCTTTTGAGAGCCGGAAACTAAAAGAACATGAGCGGAATCTTTCCATCTATGATAAAGAAATGCTGGCCATTATGCATGCTTTGGCCAAATTCCGGCAATATTTAGTTTGTGGCAGGTTTGTGGTCAAAACCGATCATAATAGCCTAAGGTTCTTTCTTCATCAAAAAGACTTGAATGACCGGCAACAAAAATGGGTGAGCAAAATACGAGGCTTATGTAATGTCCCTTTTCCCTCGCCCATGGCCTAAGGGCCAATGCGTGCCCTAACCCTAGTCATGCCCAAGGGGTTACGGACACTATTTTGCTATTGGGTATGGGCATCTAGTCCAGTTATTATTATTTTTATTGACTGGGTCATAAAGTACTTTTAAAAAGGGACTAGATGTTATGTTTCATCATTGGGGCCACTTAAAGTACCTTTTTGGCGACTTGAGAGGACATGCATGGCATTAAATGTTATATTTCTTCATTGAGGTTACTTTATGGGCCTAGGCGCCTAGGAAGGAAAAAGCAACTTCAAGTTATTTTTAATAAGGCCCTCTTTTTGGGAAAGTGCGCCTTGAGTGGTTTTAGGGTTTCTTTGGCATGAAAAGGTTATAAAAGGAGGTGAGGGGTGAAAGGATAATCATTCATACATACACTCATATTTTCTTTTCATGGTGCAACTGCTGTTTGCAACTTTTAGCTTGTGGAGTAAGATCCCACGGGAACCCTAGCTTCGGTGGTGAAAGATCCAACCCTAGCTAGCAGGGCATTCTTCGGTAGTGAAAGATCTACCCTAGCTTGTCATTTGGAGTGGATTTCAGGCTGTTTTACTGAGAGGTATTTTCAGGATTTGCAGAATTAGGGTTTGAAGGGTTTTGAGAGTTTTTGTGGAGATTTTCAGCCGGTTTTCGGATCAGACCTACGGCAGCCATAGAAGAAGGATTCGGCATCATCTACAGAGGGTTTCACAAGGGTTTTGGCTGTTTTCCAAGGGGCGACTTGTTTGGGAATTTGCAGCCCTAATTTCTAGGGTTTCAGCAGATCCTTTTCAGATCCGAAGGTTGGAGAGTTATCTACTATTTTTATATATATTATTTCCAAAGTTTCATCTTTATTGCATTTGTATTCGAAAAGATATTAATTTTCGAAGTTTTCCGGCTATTTTAGGCATGCTGTAAATTTCTGGCAGCATTCTGTTATCTGAAAAATTCCAAAAATATTTCCCTTGTGTTCTACATATTATTATCTTGTTCCAGTTAAAATTTCAAGTATTTTGGACGGGTATTTTAAGAGTTATTCACATTTTTCTGTTCGCTGCCCTAGCTGTACTTTTCTGTATAAAATCTGCAAAAATCAGATTTAGTATATTGCTGCAATTTTCTGTGTTTGTCATTTTTTGTGGTAAGATCCCAATAAGGGATATTTCAGTGGTATCAGAGCGGTTGTTCCTCCAGCCTGTTAGGGTTGAAAGATGGGAGACAGAGACAGAGACAGTGAAGAAATGGGAGTAGATCTGATGAGACAACTGTTCACCAACATGGTGAAGCAGCAGGAGACTACCAACCTCTATTTGAGCCAGCTTACTGAGAGGTTAGCACAGGGTAGGATCGAGACTCATGCGGAGAAGGGAGAGGCCAGCAATATGGGTCAACATGGTAATAGAAGTGAGAGTCGACATTCGGGACAAGGGTCCCCTCATGCATCTACTGTGCCATTAGGACTC